>JAXQQM020090433.1:0-36183 GCA_034641835.2 Pinus albicaulis | reverse complement strand
CCAGAACGTATGCTGATGGAGTGTGTGGAGAAGCTGGGCAAGACTGAGCCGCTCGAGGCTTCTCACGTATAGAGGGGATCGATTATGAGGAGAATTTGCACTGTCTCATGGGTACTCTTCCCCTCCATACCACTTATCCAGCTCTCTCCAAATGCTGAGATATGTCACATCCACCAAGGGATGTGAAGACCGCATTCCTTGACCCGATCTACCGAGGAGGAGGTGTACATAGAGCAGCCCGAAGGTTTCGAGATCTTCAGCAGCGAGTCGCATGTGTGCAGGCTCAAGAGAGCGTTGTATGGGTTGAAACAAGCACCTCGTGCTTGGTACACACGAATAGACAGTTATTTCACCGGACTTGGATTCTCCAAGAGTGAGGCGGATCCGAACCTATACCAGATTGTGGTGGAGGATAAGTTGCCGATCATTGTACTTTATGTAGATGATTTGATTTTGACAGGTGATGAACTGTTGATATAGTCATGCAAGGTTGATCTTCCAAAGGAGTTTGAGATGAAGGACTTGGGCCTCCTTCATTATTTCCTGGGATTGGAAATTATTTCCCGTGATTTGAAATTATGTCAATTTGGCAAAGGCAGTTGATGGACCGCTTGTTTCTCATGTATATGCTCCGAGAAATATTGAAGCTCAACATGCATGGCCGCAAGCCTATTGATACTCCTCTTCCTAAAGATCGAGGAAGGAGGATGCTACTTCAAGCAGAGAGGTAGTGGATGCTACTTCAGCAGAGGTAGTGGATGCCATTGTTTATCGACAGTTGGTGGGGTCGCTTATGTATCTGGTCAATACACGACCCGATATATGCTATGGTGTTAACCAGCTTTCGCAAGCTATGGTTAAGCCTACCAAGCTCTTCTGGAAGGCAGGCAAGCATGTATTGCGTTATCTTAGAGGCACATCGGGATATGGCTTGTGGTACAGACAAGAGGATGAGGTGAAGCTATGTGGCTTCACGGATGCAGATTGGGCAGGGACCCCAATGGATAGAAAGAGCACATCTGGAGGGATCTTCAGTATTGGGTCGACAGCATTTTCTTGGTACAACAGGAAGCATAGATCCGTGGCACTCAGTTCAGCAGAGGCTGAGTATATGGTAGCAAGCTTGGCTGCATGGCTATTTGGATGAGGAAGATCCTCGTTGGATTGTTCGGGTTGCATTTGGAGCCTACAGTGATTTACTGTAATAACCAGAGTTGCATTAAACTCTCGGCTAATCCAGTATTTTATGATAGATCCAAACACATCGAAATCAGGTACCATCATATCATAGATTGTGTTCAACGGAGAATCATGATGCTTTCATATGTTCCCATAGAGGATCATGATGCCGACATCTTGACGAAGGCGCTCACCAGGAGCAAGTTCGAATTCCACAAAGGCAGGATAGGGGTTGCAGATAATACATATCTTGCTGAGGGGGAGTGTTGAAAATGCAACAAGATGATGCAGCTTAGTGAAATGAAGTCGCCTTCACTAAGTGGGCCCGCAGGCTATTTTTGGCGCAAAGTCTATTTTTAGACTATGTCTATTTTTAGACATATGGATCATGGTCTATGAGTTGCAGGATGCTATTTATGGATGATTGGTCGAGTTGGTAAAATAGATGGACCTCTATTTTTAGACATTGGGTGGTTTCTATTTTTAGACTGCCGAGCTAAAAATAGAACAGTCAAATATTATTAACCCTTAATAATATTTAGACTATAAACATTATCTTATCCTCTTGGAGCACTTCAGTTTGATGCTTGGATGTGGCACATGCAGCTGACATAAGGAAATACGCTTTTCCTAAGGGTTAGTTGAGCTATTGCATGGTTGACTTCAGTTAGAACTCATGTGGCAGAGTTTGGTGGAGTTGATGAGACAGTTGGTGGAGTTGTGTTCGGTTTAACTTAGTTGAACTAGTTGTATTTAGTCTAACTGATAAATACCCTAGTGATGAGTGGTGTGAATTAATTATTAATTAATTCACTAATTATTAACTCATAAATCAACTAAAGAACACATTAGTTAACTGCAATGCATGGACAGTTCAGTGGAGACCAGTGTTAGAGGTGGGTGAAAGGGTGAGTGTGACTATCAGTTGTGACTATACTTGTGCATGAGATTTGCACACACATTGATGGAGATTGCCAATAAGGATTGCGCAGTACAAGCTAGGGGATTCGAACTTGGATCTCATTCATTCTCATCTTGGATTGCGCAGTAGAGGCAGGCAGACTTATGGAGGAGATTTGAACCTGTGACTTGTTCAAATCTGAGCTAGTTTGTGTGTAACCTTTGGAGATAGTACTGAGTACTTGTGAGGAGTATTGTACTATGATTGTTACATGTTCTCTATCATTATAATATACAGATAGTTGGGGGTTTTCAGCTATCAGCTTTCCCCATTACATACTATGTTGATATGTGTACTTGATTATGTTTTAATGTGCGCATGCGACTGTTTCTAATTCCGCATATTGATGATCAATTGTAGAAGAGGTTATGTATTATGCATGAAGCTTAAATAGTGTGTAATCAGGATAATCTTGGTGAATAATTCAGCAAATTATTAAAATTTCTCATAGTTTTATTTCATAAACCCTACTGGCTGCTATAAAAAATTTGCAACAAGAGGTCCATTGCCAAAAAAAAGAAAAACCTTGGTTATGGATCATCCACAAACCCACAATTGTGGGTAAACTATACAAAATCCTTCTCCAAACTTTACATTTTCAACTCGATTTGATTCATCCACAAATCCTTGGTTATTGGTTAACCACACAAAACCCTTGTCTTCATTGGAACTTGGAACATTGTAATCATGATGATTATGTATCATCCACAAACCCACGATTATGGGTTAACTACAAAAAACCATTCCCTTCATTGCATCATAGCATATTGTAATCATGTTGAGGACCCTAATTTTCCTCGCATGGGTAAATGACAGGGATCATCATTTTCTAAAGGGGAAGGATTAATCCAAATATTAAGGGGGTTTATAGACTAACTTCAGACATATAAGTCATAAATTCATATTTTTATGTAAAATGGAACTTGATAGATGTGTAACTGATGGAGAAAACCCTAATTAAAATTTAAATCCACCAAGAACACACCTTATAAGAAGGCAATAGGAAGATAGTGAAGGTTGATAAAGAGAGGTCTCAAAATTGGCCCCATTTCATGTAATGGTTCTTCTTAATGGAATTATTCTTCTCCAATTCTTGTTCTCCCTCTTTCTCTTCATATTTTTGTGATATATTCAATTCTTTCATTTTATCAATGTTTTTGTGAATAGTTTTATGGCATATCTATATGATCTGTCTCCTCCTCTCTCATCAATCAAACCACATGGATCTTAGCCCCCAAGATCTAGATCAAAGTTCTAGTTACATGTTTTTATCCATGAACTATTGGTCAATTGGTGAATTATAAGTCCTTAATGACAAGTGAAAAGAGTGTAAGGTTGAGATGGATACATCTTGTACCCATGCTACTTTCCTATATAATTGGAGAGTACAATAGATGCCACCCATATATCTCTGTAGATGGAAGTAGGTCCATAACATGGTTATTTACTCAGTATTCATTGTCATACTGATGTTAGGCCCTAAAGTATAATAGGTTCTTAGTTAATGTATGATTGGATTCCAGCTGGTATGTGATGATTGTTCTTTCAGTAATGGGAGGAGCATGGAAAATTTTTGAGGTGGAAGTGATTTATATTAATCTCTCTTGAGAAACCAAGATTGGTTGCAAGTTGATTATTTAGAGTGGAATGATTCTTTTGCAATAAGAAGGATAGAGAGGTCCTCGATATAGTAGATATATCTTTGGAGTGAGAGTGGGTGTGGAAGCACTATGGAGGCAAAGAATATTGGTTGGACCAGTGGTAATAGACATTGGGTGATGATGGATTACTAGAGGTAAAATTGTGCAATTCCTTTGGACTAATAATAGACTCATGGTGATATTGTAATATGATGCACACTTTGTAATTGTAGTAAGGATATGTCATGTTTAAGTTGATGTAGTGGTCTATGGAAAAGTTTGTACTTGGTATCTCCATGAGTTGGAGTGTGTTGTATGTAATTGTATCTATATAACATGAAAAGGGCATATCTTTGTAAGACCTAAAGAGGCATGCCTACCCCTTTATCATGCGTACCTAATAATTACTTGAATATCTTGTTTAATTTAGTTCAATATCCTCTCTTAGGGAGCTCTTTAACACTTAGATGAGTGGGACATGTGTTGGTTGAATGCTCTATGAGTGGAAAACATTGTTGGTCATAGACTCTAGGAGGTGAAGTTTTACATTCGAGGGGATTTCATTAAGAATTTGAATGAACCTTGTACATGAACGAACGTACTAGTAGACGAACAATTGTAACAGTTAAAGGTATCAATGCATTTTAGTGGATAGTTTTCCCTTTATATGGACACCAATGGTTTGATGATTTCTACATGATCCAGTTACGAAGTGAAAGTACTAGGATGGACCACATGTAGACTTTGTTGAACATGAATTTATTCAATTTATAATGGAGTGTGTGCTATTTAGATGAAGACCTCAACTAATGAAGGATTAATTCATGTAGTCATTAAGAGGGAGTGTTAGAGTATATAACTCCTAATTCTCTTATGTGTGTGTGATCATTTCATTTTTTAAGATTATTGGTCATTATTAGGTAGAGTTATAGTCTCTATGAGAAGTATTTTACTTCTATTGATTGGGGGATTGTTGAAGCCTAGTTGTTTTGAGAGGTTCTCTCCAACTAATTAGCTTCCTAGATTGGTGTGGGATTGAGATATTCTCTTAACAAAGTGATTGTGTGTCCACAATAGTTTGTCTATCTTGAGAGAACATTTTGTGTATTTATTTTGTACTATTAGAATGGTGTTAATGGAGCACTTACCACATTTTTAATGTGTGTAAAAGGATCTATTCCCTCGTATTGAAACTAAAGGGAACATACTCAACAATGTCCATAACCATGCACTTGTGCTTCAAAATGTATTCTTATGTAAAAAATCAACACGTAAATAAAGGTTACAACACAATTTATTTGTATTAAAAGGTATTTCCCAAGTTATAATAAATCATCATGATATTTTATTTAGAGTATGACAATGCACTAAGTATAATCATGATACTAATATTTCACTCCTTTGGAAAAAGTTACAAATGTATAATTGTAACCATAATACTAAATTTAATAAAATAGAGTTAGAATCATTACACTCAGTAATAATATGTTAATTTGTTAAATGATAAATCAAGAACACTTAGCTTTAGTTCGCTCATATGAATTTTTGTTCACGTTATAAATTACAATAAAATTTACTTTCACTTAATTGTTTCACTAGAAAGCTAAAGATAATGAGCATGCTCTATCTTCTTGAAAACATAAAAAGAAAATTATGAATTGAAAAAGAGTGAACCCCTAGTGTAAGTTACAATCACATAGGATTTAAGAGAAATATTTATGGTGTCTAGAATGTAATGTTGGTGTAATGCATGTACCTATCCTTCATTGTGGAATCATTAATTGGAGATTTCTTTAAAGCAACTGTTTCAAAAAATGCCTTGAGAGGGTTTTGTGAAATATAACTCTAGCATGTGCCCCCTATCCCAGAGGTGGTTTTGTGAAAGATAACTCTAGCATTTGTCCCCTAGCTCAAAGAGGGTTTTGCACATGCTAACACTAGTGTATGTTCCCTATCTCATAGAGGGTTTTAAAAAAGATATTTTTCTCAATGTGTCCTCTAGCCTAGAGAGGGTTTTGCAAAGCATTTGTATAGCGACTACAATTTTAACTCATGGCGCCTCTTTAGTGTCAATTTTTTACTTTGCAATAACCCTTCACCCACAAAACATACAATGCACCCCATGAAATGAAATGGTTCTCCTTTAATTGCAATGTTGATATGTCAATTCTAAGCAAATAGAGTATGTGACTTGTCCTTTGCTTACAGAGGATCTCTAAAATCATTGGCACAAAACTCGAAAATAATGCCCACCATTTAGTTATAGATATTGAAGTCAATGCTTCCACTAAAGTTTGGTCTCCATGATCCTCAAAAGAAAAAGATGCCACAACATTCACATTGAGATTCTACCAACATGAATTTTATTCATTATATAATAAAGAAACCTATATGGGAAAATGAATATGGATAGCCAAAATTTTAGAAAAAAAAGATATTCTACATATAATTATGAAATCTATATGTATTGTATTGAAATAAAATAATAAATCAATATAATTAATTACCCTTAAGACTAAAGTTAGAGTTTAATCTTATCCATTAAAAATATACCCTTTTTATTAAATCTTTCTTGAAACCCTATTCTAAAATAAAAATACTTATCAGCAGAATGAATAAATCAAATCATTTTTCTTAGTTGGTAGATAGCTTTGAATTGAAATACTAAGACTTATATTTTATATTAAAACATTATCATATATAGAGTTTAGAAATAAAGCGGTTAAAAATTCAATGACGCATACTAAATCTTTCAATGACGCATACTAAAATTCAATATTTCTTTTGGCATTTGTTCGTGATAGTGAAGTTTAAATCTTCAACTAACATGTGCCCTTACATATTAAATATTTCTATTGGCATTTGTCCAGGTTTGCTAGATTTTGAATCTGTACTTAGGATGAGAGACAAAGTTCTGTCTTCTATATTAAAGGTGAACGTGATGAAAGCACCATCTAAACAGCAGACAATGGCAGCATGTTCTGTTTTCCAGGAAGTAATAAACTTCAAGGAACATCTCTTTTGCATGATTGGTCAGGGAAGCATCTCTGTTCTGTTCACTTGATTTGTTTTTTATGTAAACCAATTATTTTTTTGTGTTTTTTTAATGTGAAGCCATTAATTTTTATTTTAAGGGAGTGTAGTACCACTCTCTTATGTAAGAGAAGTACTATTCCAATCACAACATTACAAAAAGTGCTTTAATTATTTATAAGAAAAGTGCTTTAATTAATTATATGGTCTTATGTTATTTTGATCATTTATATATGATCTTTTAGGTTAAGCAAGGGCGGTTATTAATTAGTTCATAATGATTTAATTTAAAGGTTTAATATTTATAATTTTATTATTATTATATATATATATATATATATATATATATATATATATATATATATTTATTAATGTAGAAATAAATTTAATATAAATTTTTAAATATTCTAATAATACACATTTAAAAAGTCTAAATCACAATTTTTTCAATATCTAAAAGAAGTGAGACAAATTCAATACAAAAATTTACTTCCATAAGACCAAAAAAATCAAACTTTTTTCATGGACTCTATGCTTGCCATCAATTAGTTTACCAAATCCAAGAAGGCCATCAATTGTGAATACTTGACAAATCAAACTTTTTTCATGGACTCTATGCTTGCCATCAATTAGTTTACCAAATCCAAGAAGGCCATCAATTGTGAATACTTGACATTAAGTCAAAGGATCCTCGCTTCAATCTCTCAGTTTGAGCAGGTGGATTTCTTTCATGTTTATATACATTTGAACTCAGTAGCTGACGAGCCACAAGGGTTTCATTGGAGGAGCAATACCATACCACATGTGTTCATATTGGGGGATATATATTGAGGAAAAAATGACATAATATATTGAGCATATAATATGGGATAAAGGGTTTTTATATTGGCTAGTATAAAAAATGGAGCGCAAAGTTAAAGAAAGAGTATAAAGAGGTATAAAAAATGTTAATGAAAAAATGGATACCTACAATATCTAGTGACATTAGTGGTTTATTAAATTGGGAAGGTGTATTGGGTTCATATTGATAAGGGGTAAAATAATGTGATTTTAAGAGGTATTTTCCAATATGTAGTGAAATTAATGGTATTGTTTAGTATGCCATGAACGCACGTGATATTTCAGAGGTTCATTGAGTGAAACCCCCATGTGACAAGCTTGCTAAAAAAGTTGCAATCATGACCCAAAGTATAATCGAAATGAATCATATGTTGGGCCTCTCCCCAGTTCCTTAATAATGTTGGGCATATCGAGTTATATTATGATAGATTGGAAGAGATATTCCCTCTCTTCTCTCCTCCCTCTGAACTCGATGGGTTTCTCAAGGAGCAATCAATTTCAACTCAAAGTAAATCTCTGGTACCATCTCCATTTTTCTCTCTCGTTAGCCTACTCTCTTCTTTAGCCTCAGATCTACATGGTCCTCTCTTGGTGTCAAATGTCATCATACAAGTGGCATCACATTCTGATGCCTCTCCTTCTCGGAAGTCTTGTCCATTTATTATAAATTAGTCTCAAGTTATTGTTGAGCTCCTTAGTTGCGACATTTAGTGCTCTGTGCTTGATAATGGAGTTAATTATCCTGCCATACCTTTCTCATCCGTTGTCATTTTCTTGTCATAGTGAGATTATCATGGAGATTTGGTATATATGTTGCAAGATGGCTCATTCCAAGGTCTTGGTTTCAATTATATATAAAATCTCTTGGGCCTTTTGTCTTCAATCTTGCCTTACCTAGTCTCAGAAGTTAGTGGTGTTAACTCCTCTATGTTTGGTTGTTGGGTCTTAGCTCCTCTCCTCTTGCATTTGTTACACATGGTTTCGGAAGTTGGTGGAGTTACATAGTAGAGAGATATTTGGAGTGAGAGTGATTGTGGAAGCACTATGGTAGTAGAGGATATTGGTTGAACTAGTGGCAATAGATATTGGGTGATGATGGATTAATAAAGGTAAAATTGTGTGAGCCCTTTGGACTAATAATAGACTCATGGTGATATTGTAATATGATTCACACTTTTTAGTTGTAGCAAGGCAATATGTCATGTTTAAGTTAATGTAGCAGTCCATGGAAAAATTTGTATCTGGTATCTCTAGGAGTTGGAGTGTGTTGTATGTAATTGTATTTATGTAACATGAAAAGGGCATATCATTGTAGGACCTAAAAAGACATGCATACCCATTTATCATGTGTACCTAATAATGAGTTGGATATCTTGTCCAGTTTATTTTTTTAGCCTCTCCTAAGGAGTTCTTTAACACTTAGAAGAGTGGGCCATGTGATGGTGGGATGCTCTATGAGTGGAAAAAATTGTTGTATGTAGACTATAGGAGGTGGAGTTTTACATTCAAGGGGAGTTCATCAAGAAGTTAAATGAGCCATGTACATGAAGGGACATCCTAGTAGGATAATAGTTGTAATAGTTAGGTCTCAATGCATTTCAGTGGATGGATGTCCCTTTATATAAACATCAATAGTTTGATGATTTCTACATTATCCAAGTACAAAGTGAAAGTACTAGGATAGACCATAGGTGGACTTTGCTAAACATGAAGTTTATTAGTTTATAGTGGAGTGTGTACTGCTGAAAATATTTATATGAAGACCTCAACTAATGAAGGATTAAGTCATGTATTCATTAGGAGGAATTGTTCGAGTATATAACTCCTAATTGTCTTATGTGTGCATGATCAATTTATTTGTTGAGATTAATGGTCGATATTAGGTAGAGTTCTAGTCTTTATGAGAAGGAGTTTGTTTCTATTGATTGGAGGGTTATTGTAGTCTAGTTGGTTTAAGAGTTTCTCTTCAACTAATTAGCTTCCTAGATTATTGAGGAATTGAGATATTCTCTCAACTAAGTGATTGTGTTTCTAAAACAGTTCGTTTATCTCGAAACAACATTTTGTTTATTTATTTTGTACTATTACATTAGTATCAATAGAGCACTTGACACATTTTTTTATGTGTGTAATAATTATCTACTCTCTCATATTGACACTAAATGGAACATACTGAAAAGTGTACATAACCATGCACTTGTGCTTTAAAATGTATTACTATGAAAAAAATTAACAAGTAAACAAAGGTTACAACAAAATTATTTTTATTAAAATGTGTGTTCCAAACGATAATCAATCATCATGATATTTCATTTAGAGTACGCCAATGCATTAAGTATAATCATGATACACAGTTTTGAGAAAAGTTACAAATGTATAAGTATAATTATAATACTAAATTTAATAAAATAGAGTTAGAATCATTACACTAAATAATAATATGTGAATTGTGAAATGAGAAATCAATAATGCTTAGCTTTAGTTTGCTCATATGATTGTTTTGTTCACATTACCAATTATAATAAAATTTATTTTCCCTTAAAAAACTAAAGATCACGAGCATACTCCGTCTTCTTGAAAACATAAAAAATAAAGTTGTGAATTGAAAAAGAGTGAAACCCTAGTGTAAATTGCAATCAGATAGGATTAATGAGAAAATTTTATGGTGTCTATAATGTAATGTTGTTATAACCATGCATCTATGCTTAAGTGTGGAATCATTAATTGGAGAGTTCTTTGTAGCAATTCTTTCACAAAATGCCTAGAGACGATTTTGTGAAAGATAATTCTGGCATGTGCCCCTATCCTAGAGAGGGTTTTGTGAAAATAATTCTATAATTTGTCCCCTAGCTCAGAGAGGGTTTTGGAAAAGATAACACTAGTGTCTATCTCTTAGCTTAGAGAGTGTTTTGCAAAAGACAATTCTCTCATGTGTCCCCTAGCCTAGAGATGCTTTCGCAAAACATTTGTATAGTGACTACAATTTTAACTCATGGTACCTCTTTAGTGTGGAGTCTTTTCCTTTGTACTAACCCTTCGCCCACAAAACATACAATGCATCCCATTAAAGGAAACGAATCTCCCTTGATTGCAATGCTAATATGTCAATTCTAAAAGTTTATAGAGTAGCTAACTTGTCATTTGCTTGCAAAGGATTTCTAAAAACAAATAGTGCCCATAGTTTTGTTATAGATATTGAAGCCAATACTTCCATGACTAGAGTTTAGTCTCCATGATCTAAAAAACAAAAGATGCCATGCCATTCATGTCGAGATTATACAAGCATAAATTGTATTCACTTTAGAATGAAGAAAACTATATAAAAAATGAAAGTGGGTAGCCAAAATCATAACAGGAAATAAAGTATGTACACAGTTATGAAATATATATGCTTTATTGTTGAAATAAATTAATAATGAAATAAATAATTGGAATTCAAGATTAGATTTAAAGTTTAATATTATCCACTAAGAATATATTCTTCTTATTAAATCTTTCTTAAAACCATATTCTAAAATAAAAATGGCTATCACATTTTCTTAGTTGGTAGATATTTTTGAAATGAAATATAAAAAACTATATTTTATATTAAAACATGATCCTCTATAATGTTTAACAATAAAATGGTTAAATATTCAATAACGCATACTAAGATTATAATCAATATTTCTATCGACATTTGATCGTGATAGTGAAGTTTAAATCTTCAACTAACATATGCCTTTAAAGATGATTATTTGCCCAGGTTTGCTAGTTTTTGAATCTGTACTGAGGATGAGAGCCAGAGTTTTGTCTTATATACTAAAGGTGAACGTGATGAAAGCACCATCACAACAGCAGACAATGGAAGCATGTTCTGTTTTCAAGGGAGCAATAAACTTCAAGAAACATCTGTTTTTCATGACTGGACAAGGAAGTATCTCTACTCTGTTCACTTGAATTATATATATATATTTTAAGGAATTAATTTTTACTTTAAGGGAGGGGCCAGTACCACTCGGTTATGTAAGAGAAGTACAATTCCAACCATAACCTGTATATAACCTGTATAAAATTTATAAAAATTGCTACTGGATTGGTCTTATGTTAAGTTGATCATTTATATATGATCTGTTATCAATTAGGTATATGATCTTTTAGGTTAAGCATGGCTGTTATTAATTATTTATGTTGATAATGTATATAGATGATATTTTAGGTTAAGTATGGCGAAAATTATAATATTTTTTTATTTATTAAAATTTTATTAAATAATTTTATAATTTTATTTTAATTATAATTTTAATACAGAAATGAATTCAACTTAAATTTTTAAACATTCTAATCATTTTTTAATAGAAAATAAGTTTAAAAAAATCAATAAAAAATGTTTAGTTTAAGAAAACCCAAAAACATCGACTATATTTAAACTACACACTTGAAAAAAGCATTCATCAAATCTTTTATCGAAATTTTCTTGCTAAAAAAATTATATAACTTCGCCACCTTAAAATTAGTAAACATACTTATAAAAGAGACATTGTAATGAATCAATTGAAAACTTTTATAACAAAAGGGTCTAACCAAACCTTTTAGCCAATAAATACTGGTTGAGACAATCAACCCCGTTTAACTGAAAAAAAACCCTTGGTAAATAACTTTTCAAAAATATCTATTAAGTAGGTTTGGAAATTTTCTAATCATTTTGGATGGTTAGGTGATTATATAATAAGTTTTGATACTTTTATTGTTTTTATTATTATTGTAATTCTTTGAAGTTTGAGAAAAAAACTCTGAAGTGAGTATCAGCAACTTGATAATAATTATGAATTAGCCTAATGCCAATAACTTCACTATTTCTTTCCAATTAAAAAAGACAATATTTCTTTTTCAGTTTTTTTGAAAATTTCCTAATCTGATACCAACAATTTCATTAATGTCTTCGAACTAAAAAACAATATCTTTTCTTCTGACAAACTAAATAAATAAATTTGAAACTCCCCATCACATTATACCATATTTATAATTCTTTAAATTATCTCGATAATCCACAAAAACTTAAATTATCAAATTCAACAACCAGCAAAATTAGTGGCAGCAATTCAAACTTCGTACTGCTTAAACAGGACATCAGAAAATGCACTAGTTGTGATAAACTCCCTCCCAACTACCATTTGATCACAAGACAGAAACAATCAAACCTTTGATGCCTGTGATGGACCCCTTCCCAACTACCAGGAGACCAGAAGCCAACAGAACCAGAACTTTTTCACATGCAAAAGTACAGTCCATGCATGAACCTGCTGAATACAGGAAATTCATTATCTTCCATTCATTTTAAATAAAAAAATCTCATGTCATCTTCACAGCAGAGGAAGATTCATTATCTTCCATTCATTTTAAATAAAAAACTTTTTGTCATCTTCACAGAAGAAGATACCTTCAAAACTTCATTTTAAATGAAAAACCCATGTCATCTTCACAGTAGTTTAGTTGGCAGGTTTAATGGGTGATCAGCCGGATTCCATGAGAGGCAATACAATCCTTTCAGACATACTTTTACAAAACCAGGGGCCAATGGTTACGATATATAACTTTTACATTGAAAGTAACCCAAAAAAATCTAAGAGTCTGATAATGACAAAACACCAACTTCTATCACACATTAAAAGCTGAACAGTAGTGGTGAAGTCTTTAATAGATCCCTGACCACAAAGGCCCCAACAAAGTTAGAACTCGAGTGAAATTTGGAGTGCATTAACCAGAAACTGCTCTTTGCAGTCAATCCATGTGTGTGACATTACTTGCTTCTGTACACGTTTATGGTTGTGGAATGGAATGCAGTGCAGTTGTTTTCTGGTTGGTTTAACGATTCAGTCAAATGGAGAGGGGGTTTGATAGAATATGTAATTTTAAATGGAGAGCGGGGCTTGATAGAATATGTAATTGTTTTGATTATATCCTGGAAACAACTGTTTTACTGTTTTTTAATCATCTAGGTAGATGCTAGGTCAGGGATACTTTTTAAGGTTGAATAGAAGAATTATTTGTTTATTAATTAATATTGAATCTATAGCTTGTTTTTCTTACAGGTGAGTCTGTTTGAATCTGAGATTGAATGAGACTAAACCTTATATAAACATTGGATGGGACTGAAGCCCATATAAACTATATGTTTCACACATCTTATAAACAAATTGGATGGGGATTAAACCTTATATAAACTATTTTGTCCACACATCTTGTAAACATGAGTAGAAAAGAGTTATTAAGCATGATATTGTTAAATTAACATTGTTAACTAGAAATAATATTGTTAATTATGAAAAATAACATTGTTAACTGGAAATAATATTGTTAATTATGAAAAATATCATTGTTAATGATGAAATGAGGTTATTATGCTAGTTTGTTTATTTTGGAAAAAACACTTTCAAAATTTTAATTTAATTATTAATAAAATAGATGATAGAGATTTAAAATTTATAAAATATCTATGAAATATTTTTAGTAGTCTTGAAAATATGTTAGAGGGTTGATTTATCTCTTTTTTTGCTTAAATTCAACTTAATTAAAAATTGTTATAATGTTACCCTAATTATAACCAATTAGCTAGGCTCTCGATAGTTATGACTAGGCTCCTGTTGTATAAGCACAAAACCAATAACGTGGGAGACCATAGACTTCTTAAGCTAGCTTTAAATTCCAGCCAAAACCACCTAAGGCTCAAACTAGGTTGGTATAAAGATACCAGGGCTTGGTTAAACCATTGGGAGATAAACCAAAATGTTGCATTGCAAAATATTAATAGCATTAAAAATATTGTTACTTCTAAGTTTAAAGAGAAAATGTGGTGTGAGAAAGATTTAGAGGCTAAAAGAAAATTTAGATATTATAAGGAGGTCATCAACCCTACTCTAGAAGATCAAAAGTATCTCTCTATTTTAACTAGCTCAAAGAAAAAAATTAATATAGCCAAGATAAGAACGAACTCTCATGAGCTTCATAGTGAGAGAGGTAGTTGAGCAGTTCCTAAAACACCATGGGTGGAAAGGATCTGCCATATATGTGAGAATATGAATATTGAGGACGTGGGCAGTTCCTAAAACACCATGGGTGGAAAGTATCTGCCATCTATGTGAGAATATGAACATTGAGGACGAAAATCACTTCCTCTTAGAGTGTCTTGTGTACGCCCACATTAGATTTCAGTTTCATAATCTTTGTTGCAATACCCCACATTAGATCTAGCCCACATTAGATTTCACTTTCATAATCTTTGTTGCAATACCCCAGATTAGATCTCAGTTTCATAATCTTTGTTGAGTACCGACCTTCCTAGCCTTTTAACATGTCAAAATTATAGTGAGCTCGGGAGCCTTCTCTCCAAGCTCTTTGAGCATAGGAGTACAATTTTAAAGCAGACTAAATAATTAGTTTCTTTAGGTTTCATAGACCAAAGTTTGGTCTGAGTGGAGGTTAACCATCATCATCATCAATAACTAAATATTTATAATAAATTTTAAATTTTAATGAAGTGAAAATTAAATAATAGATATATGTTTTTATTTTGGGATAAGATTTTTAGAATTTTAATTTTATTATTAATAATTATTAGATGAATAGTAAAGATTTAATTTTCATAAAATATTTTTAATAATAGTTATATATTAATTAGGGTTGAGATTTATTTTAAAAATATTTATGTATTTATTATATTTTAATTAAATTGATTAATTAAAAAATTGTCATATCAATTTGAGTTATAGTTTTTTGAATATGTTGTATTAGTATGCCTTATATTGACTCATAAAATTGTAATGAAATGTGAATGGATTTCTATAAATAAATAAATAAATAAATAAATAAATATATATATATATATATATATATATATATATATATATATATATATATATATATATATATATATATAAATTTTTTAAATAACAATGAAAATAATGATTAAGATCTATTAAGGCTAATATAGTCTATCAAACCTAATTTAACAAATCAAAAAAATTGATAATATAATAAGATTAAAAAAAATAAAAATAAATAATAATAATAATATAATTATCATATTCAATGACTATTAACTTTTATCATTAATTTAATTTATATAATTACAACCATAATATATTTTATAAACAATAAAAAGTTAAATTATCTAAAGATCTGGAGTTTAAATAGTCATATTTGACATAATAGTCTCCATGCTAATTTCCCAAAAACAAAAACATTTTCAGTGCAGCCAATTAGAACAACTTTGGTTCATGGTGTGTTTATGGAAACATTCTCTTAGTTCTCTACTTTTATAAACAAAGCTTAACTCTTAATTTATTTATTCCTATGACTTATTAAATATACATTATTTTAGTGGGTAAAAATTATTAATAAACATTATGGTTTAGTTTAATCTTATTGTATATATCATGCTTGCAATGCTCTCATGTCATTGCTTCCATATCTCAATATTTAAAAATTTCTAAAATATGATTTATACTTTAAAAGAAGCAACTCAAATTAATAAAATTATTATCAAAATTTTACCACTAAATATAGAGTTGATTATATATATATATATATATATAATCATTACCATTAAATGCATTGCATATTCTTAAATATATTATTGTATATATACACTTTAGGAGTGTCTTACTCTGATTATCAAGAAGAATTGAACTCGCCCATCATAACAAAAAAAACTAAAGCTTTGAAAAAAAAGAAAGCTTCAATCAACGTAATTACACAATAAAACTTTAACATAAATTTATGTTAATATAATTGTAATTTATTAAGTATATTATTAATTAAAATTAATAAATAAGTTAAAATTAATTGAATCCATTATCATATATATAACACTACTATTTGAGAATTTCAATTGAATATATTTTTAGGATATGAGAAAAATGATTGAGATACTTTCTACTAATTTTAATTTTTAGAAATAATATAAAAAACTTAGATATAATGTTTTTATCTTGAAAATAAATTATTTCAAAAACTAAATATATATAATCATGATATATCTATATCTATATATATATCTATATATATATATATATATATATATATATATATATATATATAAAAGTGCCCTCCGAGCAACCAGCAAGATCATCCATCGGCTGTGTCTACAATTACTGAATACAACGCAGGGGTGTGGTATCCACGCTGAATATTTAATGTGAGATTAATTTAATTAAGGTTTTTTAATAGAAATTTTGATAGTAAGAATGTTTGAATTTTGTTTTTATGGTGGATATGGATTCAGCATTATAAAAAACACTTGGGGTATCTATAATCTTGAAACTTGACAGTTGTAACTCTGAATTCAAAAGATTTTAGCATCTGGCCAAAATTTTCATAGTCTTACTAGCCAAATTTATCTATAGTAAAAGATAAAAGACGCTCTCTAACTTATAAGAAGAAAGGACATAATCTAAATCTAGCAATACAATTTCAACTTTGATGACATTTTGTTTATTAATTACACTGTACTAATATTAAATGCTGCATAACAGTGAAGATATGACTGGCTTATAAAAAAAAGTATTCTTATACATGGTATCAGTGTCTTGTAGTGTAGATGAAATGCTATTTTTTTGCTATTTTTTCTAGTCAAATTTTCTCACGATTTTGTAAAGATTTTTAAAAATCATATATTTTAATTGTTTAATTTGCGAAATTTCATTGTCATAATTTTTTTTTAAGGTATTGAATCCATTCGTACGTTTAAAAGTGAATTTTAAATAACACAAAATCACTATCTAACTTGAAATTGTATTTTCAATCTAATAAAACCATTTCATCTATTAATTAAACTTACTCTATATAAATATACATACATAAATGATTTTAAAAAATATTTTCTATTTACTTAATTACACAATATTCAATGCCATTGTCCTTGCTACATAAGTGGTGGCTAGATTTAAATGATTTAACTGCAGTAAAAAAACCTAAAGCATTCAATTTATATAAAATTGACAATTAAACTCAACTCTTCATTGAATAATAAAAAGAAAAAACCAAAAATTGCCTAGACTTTGGGAAAACTTTTATTTCACATTGTACGAGTATTGAGCATGCACGAATCTGCCAAATATCTAAGTGACATTATTTTGTACTCAATTTAATGTTAAAAAATATCATCTACTACCCATTTTAAATTTAAAAAAAAAAACGTCATCTGCACAGCAGATTAATAGATGGGTTTAATGTTTGGTACACCGGCATTCCATTATGACAATCTTTTCAGAAATAATTTTACAAAATAAAGCAGAATGCTTACCATATGTGGCTTTCCAGACAAGTGACCCATAAATCAGGAGTATAATAGGGACAGAACAACTACTTGTATCAGACATTAAAAGCTTTAGTAGTGTTCCCTGACCACAAAATTCCAACTTTCCAGTCTTAAAAAGATCCCTGAAGACAAAATATTGCCAACCACATTAAAACTCAGTTGATATTAGGGGACTGCAGTCAATTCATGGTCAATGCATGTGGTGATCGACACGTACTTTTGTTCTGGTTTAGGATTGTCATTGTTTTATGGTTGGTTTTAAAGATGCATTTATATGAAGGGAAGATATTATATATATATATGTATGTGGGGGTGTATATTTAATAAGGGTTATTTTAATATACATAGTATTTAATGTATTATTAAAATATATATTATTTTTTTATTAAAAATATATTAAATAATTATAATATAATAAATATGATATTATAAATAATAATATTAATAGTTGTCTATTTTAAAGGAAGTTTTCACTTTTAGTGTGTTTCTCACTATACTGACATATTCATTGGAAGTTCAAACTACCCTTATCACTTGGACCATCGCAAGAGATTTTTCTGTCAGAGCTGGTACTAATGACACTAAATCAATAACACATTTACTATATCTTTTTCTCTGTAGGACCAATGATACCAACCGTTTGCACATTGTTCCACAATGTCAATATTGTTTCGTCCAAAATGAAGGTAGCGCCAACTAGGAAAGCATGGACCCACCTTATCTATGTTGTGTCCTCGTCCATTGGTCCTATGGAATGTAGTATGATATCACATGCTTTCACAACCACTAGTATTTCCATGTGCCAATGACTGCCTCATAACTCGTCGATTATGCCACGACCTTTCTCGAGTATCTTCTAATCTGATGAAGACATCCTTGAGGTCGTGACAACATGAAAGTGTCCTTGGGAGGTCATGCACTATCACTCCTTTACACCTTAAGGAGAATTTTCACCTTGATTACCATCTAAGGATAATGTATGCATAGTAGAAACAAAATGATTTTATTCCCACAGGGCATATTGACTAGTTTAAAAACCCCATCCCTCCACCAAACACCTTCAAAGAAGGTAATATGGAAAAAATACCTCCTACCATCAAAGTTGACATTTCGACTAAGCCTGACTTAATTGAAGAAATAATGCTAGGGGAAACTTGCTCCCCTGAAGAAGTTGTCGCCTATAAAGGCCCTATTTCAGGAGTACCGCAATATTTTAATTTGCTCATACATAGAAATTCCCAGTCTAATTCCTACCATTGTAGAACACCATGTCAACACCTGGCCTAATGATTTTCTTTTTCGTCAGAAGGAGCATTCACTGCCTGATGCAAGAGGATCTAGAAAGGCTCAAATCTTGAATTCCTAAAATCTCATCAAAATTGTAGCCAAGTTGTAGATCTCATCGATACGATTCCAATGGTGCGAACCAGACCTCAATCTGAGTTCGTATGATAAAGTTACACTCATATTAACTTTGGCACAAATGACAAAAATTATATGTAGGTGGAACCCTAGGGTGCCACGTGGCACTCCTGCAGGCTACCACGTGGAATCCCAATCAATAGTTGGTGGGGCCCACAAGGGTTGATGTGGTAGTACAGTCAAAAAGTGTCATGGAAAGTTAGTAGTACATGGGTGACTAGGCATACACATGGGCCATTGGGTGGGCGCCACATGGCCCAATCAGATGGTGCCATGTGGCACCTAGCCGACAACCCACAGGGGCCCAACCAACCTACGAACACATGGCAAGTTGAACACATGGAAAAATGATCAAAGGTTGGGCGGTTATGTGTGTTGGCTTGAGAGGTCTTGACCCAGGTTCAGATTAAGGTTTACCAACAAACCCCTCTACTACTGGCCCTTTCGGCAATGGCCTGCTTGCGCAGGTCAAGGTCTCACCTGAAGTAGTATGGGAGGGTGTTGGAACCAGGTTTCTGCACCCTTAGAGAGAGAAAGTTAATTAAAGTGGGTCCCTTTAGATCTAACAGACCTGCGCTGGAGAAACTTTACCACAGAAACCCTTAACAGTATATTGGCAGAATGACTTAAGCGAAGCTCGTAAACCATTAGATAACAAGTGAACAGAAGCAAGGTGACTAATCAGATCTATGCATTTATTCCTTCTTACAGTATTGCATCCACGTGCGTATTAATTAATGAATAGTATTCAACGAGCAGATAGTCTCAGAATTAACATAGAGCGCAACCAATAACCATAACACAGAAATACTCAGATATCACAAAACAGTCTTCTCATTCATTCATATTTAGATATGACTTACAAACTCTAGTTACCAGCCCGCACACACCTCTAGCGGGGTCTGTATAGAGCAAGACTTAGGGTCTCTGCGCACACAACCAATAGGAGTCCTTACCTAGAAAATCCACACAACAGATCTCCACAATTCGTATCCAAGCTTAATCAGAATTTCAAAACTCACCTCTAGACTCGATCTTATTCATCTATTTATATTATTTTATCTTGGCTAACCCTTGGCCTACCCTTTAACCCATTACAATTCATTAGGGGCTTTGACCCGCCCCAAAGCCCCTGTGCCAGACTAAACTGTTACAAAATATTACAAAATATATCAAAATTTCATGCAGGGGACCCCGCTCCAACAATGTGTTATATATATGGCAAAATAAGTTACAAACAAATTAGACATATATTATAATACTCCAACATTTGCTACAACATACCACATATATATTATAATGTACCAAAATATAAGTCGAGGGGCGTGTGGGATTGACCCTAGGACCTCGCCCAACCACAACACCTTAACATATCAACGACAACCAACACACCCAATGAGCTACAATGGTATGTCCATCGGCAGGGTGTTACTTAAACAATCATTTGACGAATGCAAGGAGAGATGGAGGTTAGGTCGTGGAGAGGGTTGAGGGGAACTCTGGGTAGTGGAAACTTATCGGGTAGGTGCACTTTTCGAGATTGATTCCCAAGTATATTCTAGGGAATGTTATATAAGAATATTTTTGGAATATTCTCACTGTTGTGGCATGTTGTAGATTCCTTAAGGGACCCAAAGGATAAAGCTACAGGACTTGGTTAAGTTTATACTCATTTTTCATGAAATTTCGCAAAGAATCCACTACTGTAGTCAGAATCAATATCTAATTAGAAAAATATCAGGTCACTCCCAGAAGTGAGGTATTTCCATGTATTTTTCCATGTACTTGCCATTATTTTGTTGAGATAATATAGAATTGCCTCTACACTTCGAAGTTGGGGCCAGAAACCTAGCTCACAAAATGTGAGTGCAATCCATTAAAAAATATTGGTGCATTTTCTGTATTGTATTCATTTTGTGTTTCTTGTTTATGGATGTTGCATTTATGGTATTTTCATGCTCTTTAAGAAATTTTTTTTACCATCATCAAAGGAAATATCCTAGATCATTTTGCTATCTGAGCAGTCTTATTTGATGTGAATTGTGAGAGTGGATGCTTACTAGGGTTAAACTCAAAGAGGGTGAAGGAAAACTCAAGTATTTTAACCCCGAGATTGGACATGCAACATGAAGAAAGAAAATGGAGGAACAAAGAATGAGCAATATTTCCACAAGGCCTTCTATCGGATGGCAAATTGAGTGGAAAAGTTGTTTTTAGATTATGAAATGAGAATCATGGAAAAAGAGGGAAAGAAAGAGGGATATCTAGTAGATGATAATGCATCAGGACATTGAGGAGGTGGAGGATAACCTCTTGATCTCCATTTTAAATTTCAATCTCTTCCTCTTCCCCTCATTCTCATCATTCAAAGAGTCATCAAAAAAATGTTTCTAAAATTCCATTTTTTAAGTTACATGTGAAATTTGATTTTCCTGTGTTTAATGGAGAACCTAATGTAGATAAAATAAAAAATTGGATTAGAAAAATTGAAGTGTATTATGGTATACAATAAAT
This sequence comes from Pinus albicaulis, assembly GCA_034641835.2. Taxonomy (NCBI): domain Eukaryota; kingdom Viridiplantae; phylum Streptophyta; class Pinopsida; order Pinales; family Pinaceae; genus Pinus; species Pinus albicaulis. Next base: position 14,297 of record JAXQQM020090433.1, on the reverse strand, counting down.
CAAAGAGGATGAAGCAAAGATTCAATCGACATCTCTTCGGCTGGGAGGCACACCTTTTGTATGATAGGAGATAAAAATCCATAAAGGTAGTCATCATAATGGTAAAATCCTCTCTTCATGGTATGGGTTTTTTTCTGAATTAAGAGGGAAATTTTACCCATTTGGTTACAGGAAAATTTCCATGATGGAATGGAAAAAATTGAGAGAGGGAAAAGATCATAATGTTCAAAGTTTTACATAAGAGTTTAGGAGGAAAGCATTGACATTGGATATTCCTTTAGACTCACCAAATAATTTGATGAAATACATTGGAGCTTTACGCAATTATCTTTGTCATTCATTGTTTTTATTTGATCCCACTATTAATCTAGATAAATCTAGTGTGAAATAAATTCATCTTGAAAGCAACGAAAAACATGGACAAGAAGATCATCCAAATAAGCTTCCATCCAAGCCCTAGAATAACAAGTTCAAAGGAAAAGGAAAGGGAAAGAAGAAAATGACAAAAAATAAAGAAGAAGGGAATCCATCTTGCACTCATTGCAATAAATAAGGGCATGATGAGGAGAATTGTTGGAAGCTACATCTCGAATTAAAGCCTAAGAAGTTTTGTGGAAAAGGGAAGCAGAAGATGGTTGCTACATTGCAACAAGACCTTAGTTTTTATTCTAGTGATGAGATGTAGATCATAGTCATTGGACTACAAGGTAAAGTTTCCTTTCATGCTAGTTCAAGTTCTGAAAGTAAACCTCATGGTAATGAAAGAAAAATAAGTGAATTGTTTCATATAAGAGTTCTATCTAAGCAAAAAAACCTAGATACAATATTTTATCTGTGTTCTCAAGTTAATTTGATCTCATAATCAATTGTTAAGAATTTGGGCTTGGAAACAAGACCTCATCCAAAACTCTATCCTCTTACTTGGGTGTGTGACAATGCAAATATCAATGTCACGAAGCAGTGTAGGGTTATGTTTTCCATTTCTTCAAAGTCGATAAATGAGGCTCATTTAGATGTTGTCCCACTCGAAATTTGTGGCGTAGTCTTGGGAATCCTATACTTATATGACAGGTAATAAATATTTTTTAGGCATGGGAATAAGTACCATCTCACCAAAATGGGGTGGAATATATTGTTAGAGTTCATCACATGAAAGTCAATTCAACCGTTGTCAGTGAATGACATATGAAGAGACTCATAAAATATAGAAAGAAGTCATTAGGGGAATTTTGAGGTCTAAAATGGGCCTCCTAAGGAAATTATAAAATAATAGTAGAAATAATAAAGTAAGATTTGATGACATCAACAAATTTTAGAGGGAAAAAAGAAAAAACTATTTTTTCAACTCGTATTTTCAACTTATCTCCTAAAGTTTTTACTCAAATTTTGAGCGGGAGTACTCGTTGGATGCAAAATTTAATTCCTCATCCAAAGAGTACCCATGTTGCATACTTTCAATGGACCCTAATACACGAAAATGAGAAATACATGAAAAATTTGATTGCAATCACATTTTTTCATGTATTTATCATTTTTCGCATAGTAGGGTCCATCCAAAGTATGCAACATGGGTACTCCTTAGATGAGGAATTAAATTTTGCATCCAACGAGTACTCCCGCTCGCAATTTGAGTAAAAATTTTGGGAGATATGTTGAAAATACAAGTTGAAAAAGTAGTTTTATTATTTTATTATTTTTTAATCTCTTTACCCTTTTACTTAAAAAATGGTGAATCATCCCCCATGGTTGACATCATCATCTTAAATCTTGTTCGTTCTTATAAAGTTTATTTTGGTTGTACATTAAATTTCTTAGGAGGCCCATTTTAGACCTCAGAATTCCCCTAATGGTATGCTCATGGTTGTGAGGAAAAAATATGTTGAAGCATGTGATGCTTTCAAAGGTTGTAATCCTTCTCATAGGAAATAAATGTTTGATATTGTCTCTAACTATAATGATAATTTTCAACAACCAGGTAGATTGCATCCCAAGAGGGAAATTTGGCATCAGATCCATCTTCAACAAGATGTACCTCTGCAAAATGTGGGCATGTACAGGATGTTAGCTGGAAATGGAAGTAATTAAGATTCAAGTGAAAGACTTATTGGACCAAGGAGTCATTAGACCTAGATCATGTAATATCCCAAATGGGAAAAGCAGGAATAGAGTGCATAAAACTGGAAATATGCATAAATATAAATAGATCAAAGCATGAGAAAATAGTGGATCCATTCCATTATGAATATAACAGTAAAATAGGTACAAGATCTTGAGGAAAAGATCACTCAAGTTGGGAAAACAAGCCTCCCATGAAATCATACACCTAGATCTAAAATGTTGTTAATACATGAAATACAAGAATGCAGAAAAATGCGCTGTCTATGAGAGAAATAGTAGCTAGAATATAGAAAGATGTATTGATGCTGATATAATTCTCCAAAAATGCTAAGGTTAGAGATCCATGCTCCAAAACAGATTTCCAAGACAATCCAGAAAATGTTTCTGGAAATACACACTATACAAGATATAGCAAATTTGGACCTAGGGCTGAATAATCTCTGAAACTGAATCACTGATGGGAGATGGCTGATATGATATAAAATATGGCTGATCCTCCTCCAGTAGATCTCCTAAATGAAGGGTTCATCCCCACACAGGAAACCCAAACACTCCAAATAGGGAAATAAACTCACTGCTGCAGTTGCTCTCAAAATAACGCAATCCTTGAGGAAAATTGCGATGTAGCCGATGACTACTACTTGGCCCGGTGCCAAAATATGAAATGAAGGCCTTAGAACTTCCTCACAAGCTTCTGGATGAAAGGATGATCCCTCCAATGGAAAACTAGCTCAGAAATTGGAGATCTCTCTCCTCCACTGCTACACCCCTACAACACAACCCAACTCTAAACAGAACGACGTTGTACATGAGACTGAAGCTTGGAAAAATTCTTGAATGTGGAAGTATAGTGAAATACTCTACCAATAGGCCTCTCTGGGGAGGAAGAATATTTGTTAATTTCACCGAGATTATCTGATCACACACTATTTGAGCTTCATATAATATAACCTCTTCTACCATGATCATTAATTGCGGAAATATAAACAATCGCATGCGCACATTAAAACCATAAGCAATCACACATATAAACAAAATATTTATGGGAAAGCTTAGTGAAAACCCCCAACTATCTATATATTATAATGATAGAGATCATGTAACAATAATTGTACAAACTCCTCACAAGCTCTCAGTACAATCTCCAATTGTTACACACTACACAAGCTCGGATCTAACAAAACACATGCTCCAATCTGCTCCACCTGTTAGCCTGCCTCTACTGCACAATCCAAGATGAATAATGGCCCAATCTAAGTTTGAATCCACCTGGTATGCATTGTGCAATCCTCATTGGCATCTCCATCAATGTGTGGTGCAAACTCATGCACCAGTATAGTCACAACTGATAGTCACACTTGCTCTTTCACCTACCTCTCCACTGGTCTCCACTGAAGCATACGACCAAGTTCAGGGAGTTATTGATGTATGTTTTACTTGATTTAAAAGTTAATAATTAGTGAATTAATTAATAATTAATTCACCACTCATCACTAGTGTGTCATTAGGTTAGACTAGATACGGTAGAGAATGCAGGTGATGAGCTTAGTGAAAAAATTCGCCTTCACTAAGTGGGCACCGTAGGCTATTTTTGGAGAAAAGTTTATTTTTAGACATGTCGATCATATTCTATGAGTTGCAGGATGCTATTTGTGGATGGTTGGTCAAGTTGGAAAAATAGATGGACTTCTATTTTTAGAAATACTGGGCGGAATCTATTTTTAGATTGCCAGTCTAAAAATAGATATATCGAATATTATTAGCTCTTAATAATATTTGGACTATAAACATTATCTTATTCTCTTGGAGCACTTCAGTTAAGTGCACAGATGTGGCACAGGAGCTGACAGAAGGAATTACACTATTTCTGAGGGTTAAGTGGAGCTATTGCATGGATACTTCAGTTAGAACTCATGTGAGAGAGTTTGGTGGAGTTGATTGAGGAAGTTAATGGAGTTGTGTTCAGTTTAACTAATCTAAACATAGTTGAGCTAGTTGTATCTAGTCTAGCTGATTGATACACTAGTGAGAGTGGTGTGAATTAATTATTAATTAATTCACTAATTATAAACTCATTAATCAACTAAAGAATACATCAGTTAACTTCAGTGCATGGACAGTTTCAGTGGAGACCAGTGAAGAGGTAGGTGAAAGAGCAGTGTGACTATCAGTTGTGACTATACTGGTGCATGAGTTTGTACCACACATTGATGGAGATGCCAATGAAGATTGCGCAGTACACACCAGGTGGATTCGAACTCAGATTGGGCAATTATTCATCTTGGATTGCGCAGTAGAGGCAGGCTAACAGGTGGAACAGATTGGAGCATGTGTTTTGTTAGATCTGAGCTTGTGTAGTGTGTAACAATTGGAGATTGTACTGAGAGCTTGTGAGGAGTTTTTACAATGATTGTTACATGATCTCTATCATTATAATATATAGATAGTTGGGGGTTTTCAGCTTTAATCTTTCCCATAAATACTGTGTTTATATGTGTGATTGTTTATGGTTTTAATGTGCGCATGCGATTGTTTAATTTCCGCAAATTGATGATCAATAGTAGAAGAGGTTATGTATTATGCATGAAGCTCAAATAGTGTGTGATCAGGATAATCTCAGTGAATAATTTAATAGTTATTCAAATTTCTACATGGTATTAGAGCAGTATTGATCATTGGAGCAATTGCAAGACATTGAAGCGGTTGAGTTTTGTGCTGGTGGAATTCGAATTTGCAGCAGTGTTTTCTTGGTGTCGAAGTTGAGATGTCTTTCAACGGATTGCGATTGGAGTATGCCCTTGAGGGAAGCTCGAATTATATTGCATGGAAGGACAGGATGGACGCGGTGCTAGATGACAATGGGTTGAGGGATTTCATAGATGCTGAAGTCCCAAAGCCTACTTCTACTGATGCTGCCGTACTTGACGCATGGCAAAAGAACACAACAAAGTGTCGAAGGATTCTGTTGGAGGGTGTGAAGGATCACATAGTGTCCAACCTTCATGGTAAGGCTTCTCCATTCTTGATGTGGAAAGCCTTGACATATTTATTCCAAAGCAAGAGCGACCAGAGGAAGTTGGCGCTCAAGGATAAACTCAGAAACATAAAGATGGAGAAAGGCGACAGTATGCCCAAGTACCTCACGAAGTTCATCCAATGCAGGGATGAGGTGGGAAGTGTGGGGGTGACTGTTGATGATGAGGAATTGGTGAGCTTGGCTCTCCTTGGGCTTCCGAAGAGTTGGCATTCCTATCAGGACTCTGTCAATGGTCGGGAGAAATTGCTAGGATGGGAGCGACTTTGGTCGGATCTTGTGCAAGAGGAGATAAGGTGAAGTACAAGGGACGGATCTTCATCAAAGAACTCTGATGAAGAGAATTACACTTTGGATGCTAAAGCAAAGAAGGGGAAGAGCAAGAAAGCTTCTCAATCCGGTGCGAAAGGCAAGAAGCAGGACATGTCCAAGGTGAAGTGCTTTCACTGTCACCAACATGGACATTACGCCACTAGTTGTCCACAGAAGAAGAAAAATAAGCAGGCTGCTGGGACTGTAGCTGGAGAGGCCTTAGCCTCACAGTTTGAGCTAGATTTTTCGCTGATCGCATTCTTGGTCTCAATTATGACGAGATCAGTGTGGTTTATTGACAGTGGTGCATCTTTTCACATGACAGGAGATCGAGATTTGTTTACTGATCTGGATGAGAAAGATATTGGAGTGCACATCGAGATGGGCGATGATGGTAGATACAGTGTGACCGGTATTGGTACCATTTCCTTTGAGAGGGAGTCTGGTAAACCCTTCGTATTGAAGGAAGTGATGCATGTTCCAGGATTGAAGAATAATCTTATCTCTATGGCGATGTTAGAAGACAAGGGATATGATGTTGTCTTTAGCGAGGGAAAGGCTTTCCTGCGCAGTAAGGCAACTGGTGAGACCCGGAGGATAGGGGTTCGAGTTAAGAACCCTTATCAATTGCAGGTAGATGGTTGCGCAGCAATGGCAGGCAAGGCAAAAGGAGTGGTGAGCGGGATGATGGCGAGCTATGGCACGGGTTATGGCACGGAGATTGGGCCACCTTCACCATGGAGCTTTGAAGATCTTTGCGGTTCTCTTAGACTTCTAAAGGGTACTCTTGCGCGATCAGGTCCGGTGCAAGGAATGTGCCTTGGGAGAAAATTTTAAGCCACCTTCACGTTTGTGAAATAGTCGACGCCACGATGATATCGATGATCCTTGAGAGGAATCCCACCTTTCACGAGACGTGTGTGGACCTTTCTCAGTAGCTTCGACAGCAAAGCAGAGGTATTATGTGATATTTGTTGATGATTTTTCTCGTAAGTGCTGGATCTTCTTCATGCAGAAGAAGAGCGAGACATACTCAAAGTTCTGTGAGTTCAAGGCACTGGTTGAGAAAGAATCGGGGAAGCAAGTGAAGGCTCTTAGGAACGACAATGGTGGTGAATTCATCTCTGGCAAATTCAAGGACTTTTGCAGCGCAGAAGGAATTCGAAGAGATCTCATAGCACCTCATAACCCACAGCAGAATGGGGTTGCTGAGCGGAAGAACAGAACGATCGTGGGTGCTGCACGGGCGATGTTGCATGATCAGGGCCTTCCCATACACTTGTGGGCTGAGGCATGCAATACTATAGTATATGTGCAGAACCGTTGTCATCACAGGATACTTGGCATGAGTACACCCGAGGAGATGTTTTCTGGTAAGAATACTGATATTTCCCATTTGAAGATTTTTGGTTCACCTGTTTACATTCATGTGACTAAGGATGCCGGGGAAAAGGAAAGGCTGGAGCGGAACCGCGAGAGGTTGGGATATTTGTGGGGGTACTGGCAGTGCGCTAACTTCTCGATGTGTATTTTCCGAACGGTTACGAGGCGTTGTGCGGCCAGGATATCAAATTTCAGGAGGAGAAAGCTATGAAGTGTTCGCTTGAGAGGGAGCTACACTTGCATGCAGAGGAGGAGCTATTAGTTCCTAAGGATGAGCCTCGGGATGTGGATCAGCCACAAGAGGAGGTTCATGGAGTGGAAGAGACCACTCAGGCAGCGCCAACCATCAGAGGGCGGAAGCGCACTACAGAAGCTGAGCGACTGGCTCAAGATGCAGAGAAGGTTGTAGGAGCACCTACATCACAGCGCAGACAGAGACAGTCACCTGATCGGTACACTGGATACATGGCTCTTGTGAGCAAGTGTATCATGACAAAGCCATCCTCTTTCGAGGAAGCTGTGGAGGATCCCGCATGGGTAGATGCCATGGTGGAAGAGTATGATTCGATTGTCAGAAACAGTGCATGGGAGATTGTCCCAAGGCTGGAAGGGAAATTAGTGGTGGGTTCGAGATGGATCTACAAAGTGAAGCAGGCAGCTGACGGGAGTGTGGAGAAGTACAAGGCAAGATTTTTTTCCCGAGGCTTTTCACAGATTGAGGGGATCGATTATGAGGAGACCTTTGCACCTGTCGCAAGGTATTCTTCCATACGAACGATTCTTTCTCTCTCAGCGCAGATGGGGTGGCACATTCATCAGATGGATGTGAAGACTGCATTCCTCAATGGAGTCATTGAGGAGGAGGTGTACATAGAGCAGCCCGAAGGTTTCGAGATCTTCAGCAGCGAGTCGCATGTGTGCAGGCTCAAGAGAGCGCTGTATGGGTTGAAATAAGCACCTCGTGCTTGGTACACACGGATAGGCAGTTATTTCACCGGACTTGGATTCTCCAAGAGTGAGGCGGATCCTAACCTATACCAGATTGTGGTGGAGGGTAAGTTGCTGATCATTGTACTTTATGTAGATGATTTGATTTTGACAGGTGATGAGCTGTTGATACTCTCATGCAAGGAGGATCTTGCAAAAGAGTTTGAGATGAAGGACTTGGGCCTCCTTCATTATTTTCTGGGATTGGAAATTTGGCAGCGCAGTGATGGACTGTTTGTTTCTCAAGGCAAGTATGCCCGGGAGATACTGGAGAAGTTCAACATGCATGGCTGCAAGCCTGTTGATACTCCTCTTCTTGGTGGATGGAGGAAGGAGGATGCTACTTCGGCGGAGGTAGTGGATGCCACTGTTTATCGACAGTTGGTGGGGTCGCTTATGTATTTGGCCAATACACGACTCGACATATGCTATGCTGTTAACCAACTTTCACAAGCTATGGTTAAGCCTACCAAGCTCTTTTTGAAGGCAGGAAAGCATGTATTGAGATATCTCAGAGGCACATCGGGATATGGATTATGGTACAGACAGTCGGATGAGGTGAAGCTATGTGGCTTCACGGATGCAGATTGGGCAGGGAGCCCAACGGACAGAAAGAGCACATTTGGAGGGATTTTCAGTATTGGGTCGACAGTAGTTTCTTGGTACAGCAGGAAGCAGAGATCCATGGCACTCAGTTCAGCAAAGGCCGAGTATATGGCAGCGAGTTTGGCTGCATGCGAGGCTATATGGATGAGGAAGATCTTGGTTGGGTTGTTCGGTTCACACTTAGATCCTACTGTGATTTATTGTGATAATCAGAGTTGCATCAAACTCTCGGTTAATCCAGTATTTCATGATAGATCTAAACACATTGACATCCGGTATCATCATATTAGAGATTGTGTGCAGCGGAAGATCATGTTACTTTCATACATTCCTACGGAGGATCAGGATGCTGATATCTTGACGAAGGCGCTCACCAGGAGCAAATTTGAATACCACAGGGGTAGGATAGGGGTTGAAGATAATCCATATCTTGTTGAGAGGGAGTGTTGAGATTGCAACAAGATGATGAGCTTAGTGGAAAGGAGTCGCCTTCACTAAGTGGGCCCGCAGGCTATTTTTGGCGCAAAGTCTATTTTTAGACTATGTCTATTTTTAGACATATGGATCATGTTCTATGAGTTGCGGGATGCTATTTGTGGATGGTTGGTCAAGTTGGAAAAATAGATGGACTTCTATTTTTAGACATATTGGGCGGAATCTATTTTTAGATTGCCAGTCTAAAAATAGATATGTAGAATATTATTAGCTCTTAATAATATTTGGACTCTAAACATTATCTTATTCTCTTGGAGCACTTCAGTTAAGTGCACAGATGTGGCATAGGAGCTGACAGAAGGAATTACGCTATTCCTGAGGGTTAAGTGGAGCTATTACATGGATACTTCAGTTAGAACTCATGTGACAGAGTTTGGTGGAGTTGATTGAGGAAGTTAGTGGAGTTGTATTCAGTTTAACTAATCTAAACATAGTTGAGCTATTTGTATTCAGTTTAACTAATTGATACAATTAGTGAGAGTGGTGTGAATTAATTATTAATTAATTCACTAATTATAAAATCATAAATCAACTAAAGAATACATCAGTTAACTTCAGTGCATGGACAGTTTCAGTGGAGACCAGTGGAGAGGTAGGTGAAAGAGCAAGTGTGACTATCAGTTGTGACTATACTGGTGCATGAGTTTGCACCACACATTGATGGAGATGCCAATGAGAATTGCGCAGTGCATACCAGAGGGATTTGAACTCAGATTGGGCCATTATTCATCTTGGATTGCGTAGTAGAGGCAGGCTAACAGGTGGAGCAGATTGGAGCATGTGTTTTGCTAGATCTGAGCTTATGTAGTGTGTAACAATTGGAGATTGTACTGAGAGCTTGTGAGGAGTTTGTACAATGATTGTTACATGATCTCTATCATTATAATATACAGATAGTTGGGGGTTTTTAGCTTTAATATTTCCCATAAATACTGTGTTTATATGTGTGATTGTTTATGGTTTTAATGTGTGCATGCGATTGTTTATATTTCCGCAATTAATGATCAATGGTAGAAGAGATTATGTATTATACATGAAGCTCAAATAGTGTGCGATCAGGATAATATCGGTGAATAATATAACATTTATTCAAAATTTCTACGGATACAACTAGCTCAACTATGTTTAACTCAGTTAAACTGAACACAACTCCATTAACTTCCTCAATCAGCTCCACCAAACTCTCTCACATGAGTTCTAACTGAAGTATCCATGCAATAGCTCCACTTAACCCTCAGGAATAGCGTAATTCCTTCTGTCAGCTCCTGTGCCACATCTGTGCACTTAACTGAAGTGCTCCAAGAGAATAAGATAATGTTTATAGTCCAAATATTATTAAGAGCTAATAATATTAGACATATCTATTTTTAGACTGGCAATCTAAAAATAGATTCTGCCCAGTATGTCTAAAAATAGAAGTCCATCTATTTTTTCCGACTTGACCAACCATCCACAAATAGCATCCTGCAACTCATAGAACATGATCCATATGTCTAAAAATAGACATAGTCTAAAAATAAACTTTGCGCCAAAAATAGCCTGCGGGCCCACTTAGTGAAGGCGACTTCTTTTCACTAAGCTCCATCATCTTGTTGCATTTTCAACACTCCCTCTCAACAAGATATGGATTATCTGCAACCCCTATCCTGCCTCTGTGGTATTCGAATTTGATCCTGGTGAGCGCCTTCGTCGAGATATCAGCATCCTGATCCTCTGTGGGAATGTAAGAAAGTAACATGATTCTCCACTGCACACAATCTCTGATATGATGGTACCTGATGTCGATGTGTTTGGATCTATCATGAAATACTGGATTAGCCGAGAGTTTAATGCAACTCTAGTTATCACAATAAATCACAGTAGGCTCCAAGTGTGACCCGAACAACCCGACCAGAATCTTCCTCATCCATATGGCCTCGCATGTAGCCAAGCTTGCTGCCATATACTCAGCCTCTGCTGAACTGAGTGCCACGGATCTCTGCTTCCTGCTGTACCAAGAAACTACTGTCGACCCGATACTGAAGATCCCTCCAGATGTGCTCTTTCTGTCCGTTGGGCTCCTTGCCCAATCTGCATCCGTGAAGCCACAAAGCTTCACCTCATCCTCCTGTCTGTACCACAAGCCATATCCCGATGTGCCTCTAAGATAACGCAATACATGCTTGCCTGCCTTCCAGAAGAGCTTGGTAGGCTTAACCATAGCTTGTGAAATCTGGTTAACAGCATAGCATATATCGGGTCGTGTATTGACCAGATACATAAGCGACCCCACCAACTGTCGATAAACAGTGGCATCCACTACCTCCACCGAAGTAGCATCCTCCTTCCTCCAACCTCCAGGAAGAGGAGTATCAACAGGCTTGCAGCCATGCATGTTGAACTTCTCCAGTATCTCCCGAGCATACTTACCCTGAGAAACAAATAGTCCACCACTGCGCTGCCAAATTTCCAATCCCAGGAAATAATGAAGGAGGCCCAACTCCTTCATCTCAAACTCCTTTGCAAGATCAGCCTTGCATGAGTGTATCAACAGTTCATCACCTGTCAAAATCAAATCATCTACATAAAGTACAATGATCAGCAACTTACCCTCCACCACAATCTGGTATAGGTTCGGATCCGCCTCACTCTTGGAGAATCCAATTCCGGTGAAATAACTGTCTATCCGTGTGTACCAAGCACGAGGTGCTTGTTTCAACCCATACAACGCTCTCTTGAGCCTGCACACATGCGACTCGCTGCTGAAGATCTCGAAACCTTCGGGCTGCTCTATGTACACCTCCTCCTCAATCACCCCATTGAGGAACACAGTCTTCACATCCATCTGATGAATGTGCCACCCCATCTGCGCTGAGAGAGCAAGAATCGTCTGTATGGAAGAATACCTTGCGACGGGTGCAAAGGTCTCCTCATAATCGATCCCCTCAATCTGTGAAAAGCCTCGGGCAACAAATCTTGCCTTGTACTTCTCCACACTCCCGTCAGCTGCCTACTTCACTTTGTAGATCCATCTCGAACCCACCACTGATTTCCCTTCTGGTCTCGGGACAATCTCCCATGCACTGTTTCTGACAATCGAATCATACTCTTCCACCATGGCATCTACCCATGCGGGATCCTCCACAGCTTCCTCGAAAGAGGATGGCTCCATCACGATACACTTGCTCATAAGAGCCATGTATCCAGTATACCGGTCAGGTGACTGTCTCTATCTGCGCTATGATGTAGGTGCTCCTACAACTTTCTCTGCATCTTGATCCAGTCGCTAAACACATGGTGATTAGCCACGCCTCCCGATGGTTGGCGGCCATGAGTGGTCTCTTCCACTCCATGAACCTCCTCTTGTGGCTGATCCATATCCTGAGGCTCATCCTTAGGAACTAATAGCTCCTCATCTACATGCAAGTGTGGCTCCCTCTCAAGTGAACACTTCATGGCTTTCTCCTCATGAAATTTGATATCCCGTCGCACAACAGTCTTGCGACTGTCTGGAAAATACACACGATAGTTGTGGGGCGTATTAGTGTACCCCACAAATATCCCAACCTCTGCGGTCGGCTCCAGCTTCTTCCTGGCATCCTTCGTCACATGAATGTAAACAGGTGAACCAAAAATCCTCAAATGGGAAATGTTACACGAGTAATTGAATATCGTCTGCAATCCCCATCTCGCCCATTGGAGGGTCACTTCTATGACAAATAATTAGTGTCATGCCTTTCAAATACCATCATTGCATCCCTTTCCATAAGGACAACATTCCTTCTGTTGATCATTTCCTGAGCAAACCCCTAAAAACACCTGTTTTTGCCTTGGCGCTGGTAGCCCGTTATGTACTCCCACCAATGAGTAAAATTAACACTGAGCCTGCACCAATTGGCGCTCTGTCCCAGTTAAGCACCCATGCCAATCTGCTTATGGAAAGTTTTTTAAAAAAGGAGGCAAAGTTTCGATTACAACAACTTCGTGGATGAGTCATCGGGAGTGGTTTCGACTGAATAACCATGGCCTTCCTCCTTTGGCCTCTTGTTTCCACCTTATGGGGAACCTCCCAAGGGATAAGGCCTCCCTTCCACTATTGTAGGGATCCCAACCTCCTCCTCTCCTCTATAAATATAGCCTTCATCCATTGATGAAAGTTTGAATAATTTGAATAGCTAGTCTTGAGTGTACAAATTCCCAAGAGCCTTATGTTGCAAGAGCCTCCGTAACTCCCTTAAGGAATAATTCAAGCAAGGAGACTATTGTCAAGATCCGAAGAGAGAGGTTTGTCCCATCCTTGACAGGCTTTTCGAGACGTGTTCTGCTGGCGACCCTCCGAAGGAGAATTCAGCGTCAGAACTTGGTTGTAATTTTCCTTTGATTGATTAATGATAAGCGACTATTGGTTATGGTTCCACTCTTGTTGTTGATTATGATGATGAGTTATGTCTTCTCTGACTGAAATATAGTTGCATATACTGGATTTTACGCTTGCGTTTGTTTTGTTTCTTGCGTGTGCAGGTGTCCGATCACGGAGATCGTGAGGATTGTGATCTGTCGGAGCTAAGGAACGGGAGCACTACTTTCTCTACAAGCGACAGCGTTGGATTCCAGGTAAGCCTTCATCGCTAGTTGGTTTATTTGCAATTAGGAACCTACACTATAGCGTGAACGATTGTTGCTAGACCCGGTCTGGGCTAGTAGGGATCACCTTTGTCCGCAGAGGGGATTTACCTCCACAAACATTTGGTGACTCCGTTGGGGATCGAACCCAGAGTCTGCGGTTTTGCAAGCTGATTTGCGCTGAAAGTCTTCTCTTGAAACCTTCGACCCTCCATGGAAAGTCAATTTCCCTTGCATGTTGTGCACAGGAAACCATCTTCTTTGAGACTGCCCTGGCATTCCCAAGGTGCTCGAAGCATGGTCCAACAGTCGTTCACTATTGCCCTTGACTTCCAAGAGTCAAGTTGGGGGCACGTCTTCAACTGGTGCTGATAAGGCTCCTAAAAAGCAGGGTAAGATCACCAATCCCTGTAAGTTGTGTGAAGGGCACCATGCCATTCACCTTTGTCCATGTATGGATGAAGCCAAGCAAGTTTTGGACAACTCAGTTGTTTCTACACCATGCCTTCCGGCTGGTTACAAACAACTTTCTTTGAGTCCTCCACCAGCTGATCCTATGATTGGTCAAGAGTCACCCTTGGTTGATCCCACTCCCCCAGAAATTCAAATTCACGAATCCGTCCCTGACCAACCATTTGTCGTAGGATCGGTTGAACTGGCCCCGTCCACGGTGCACCAGATATTTTCTGTGGAGAGTGGATCTCACACCCCTCAAGTTCTTCTTGTTTCTTCAGATTCCTCGGAGTTGGAGAAAGATTCT
>JAXQQM020088403.1:297500-326800 GCA_034641835.2 Pinus albicaulis | reverse complement strand
GCTCGGGCAGACTGCCGATAGCCCACGAGTTGAGGGCATAGACCCCTAGGCCCAGCCCTTAGAGCCAATCCTTTTCCCGAAGTTACGGATCCGTTTTGCCGACTTCCCTTACCTACATTATTCTATTGACCAGAGGCTATTCACCTTGGAGACCTGATGTGATTATGAGTACGACCGGGCATGAACGGTACTCGGTCCTCTAGATTTTCAAGGGCCGCCGAGGGCAAACCGGACACCGCAAGACGTGCGGTGCTCTTCCAGCTGCTGGACCCTATCTCCGGGTGAACCGATTCCAGGGTGGGAAAGCTGTTAAAAAGAAAAGATAACTCTTCCCGGGGCCCCCGACAACGTCTCTGGATTTCCTAACGTTGCTGCCCGCCGCCATGTCCCAGTTCAGGAATATTAACCCGATTCCCTTTCGATGCTCGTGCAGAGTGCACCCTTGATACAAGGCTTCCCCATCTCTTAGGATCAAATAACCCATGTCCAAGTGTTGTTCACGTGAAACCTTTCCCCACTTCCCGCCTTCCTACTCATCGGCTTTAGGCAATTTCTCCGACGGCCGAGTATAGGTTGCGCGCTTCGGCTGCCATCCATTTTTGGGGCTAGTTGATTCAGCAAGTGAGTTGTTACACACTCCTTAGCGGATTTCGACTTCCATGACTACCGTCATGCTATCATAATCAACCAACACCCTTTGTGGGATCTAGGTTAGTGTGCAATTCGGCACTGTAACTCAACTTTTGGTTCATCCTGCATCGCTAGTTCTGCTTACCAAAAATGGCCCACTTGGAGCTCTTGATTCCATGGCACAGCTCAATGGAGCAGCCACACCCTCTTACCTATTTAAAGTTTGAGAATAGGTCGAGGGCGTTATGCCCCAGATGCCTCTAATCATTTTCTTTACCCGATAAAACTCACACGTGAGCTCTAGCTATCCTGAGGGAAACTTCGGAGGAAACCAACTACTAGATGGTTCGATTAGTCTTTCGCCCCTATACCCAAGTCAGATGAACGATTTGCACGTCAATATCGCTACGAGCCTCCACTAGAGTTTCTTCTGGCTTTGCCCTGCTCAGGCATAGTTCACCATATTTTGGGTCCCAACAAGTGTGCTCGCACTCGAACCCTTCGCATAAGCTCAAGGTCAATCGACGATGCACCCCCCGCAGAGAGGGGATCTCACCGTTAGCTTCCTTGCGCCTCACAAGTTTTCAAACCCGCCGACTCGCACACATGTTCGACTCCTTGGCTCGTGTTTCAAGATGGCCTGAATGGAAAGCCCACCAACCAACACCACGAGTGTGCAGGTGCACACGGTCTGCCATAAGGGCGCGCGCTTTGTCCCTCAACCACCAAAACGGCAAACCGATAGGCGATACTCCACCTGCGCTTGTGACGATGCAGTAGCCCGTGTTGGTTTGCACCTCAAGGCGAGTGGTAGACCAACCTGAGCCATTCCACATCCGACCAACACACATCGACAACCTCCATCCGCTTCCATCCCGGAAATTTCAAGCACTCTTTAACTCTCTTTTCAAAGTCCTTTTCATCTTTCCCTCGCGGTACTTGTTCGTTATCGGTCTCTTGCCCGTATTTAGCCTTGGATGGAATTTACCACCCAATTAGGGCTGCATTCCCAAACAACCTTACTCGCCGACAATGCCTCGGGATGTGGCAGGGTCCCGGCCTGACGGAGCTGTCACCCTCTTAGGCACCCCCTTCCGAGGGACGTGGCCCAGGTCCGCCACTGAGGATGCTTCTACAAACTACAATTCAGGTGATGCTGCCACCCGATTTTCATGCTTGGTTCTTCTCGGTTCGCTCGCCGCTACTAGGGGAATCCTCGTAAGTTTCTTTTCCTCCGTTTAATTGTATGCTTAAACTCAGCTAGTGTTCTCGCCTGAGCTGAGGTCACAAGTTGGAGCTAAATCTGCCCTACCCAATGGGAGGATAAGAGAGAGAAAATTAAGTTCCAGGGATGCCACACAGAGCCCGCATCGGCTAACGCTGATTGCCCAACCAAGGGGACAAGATCACCACTTGCTAACACAAGCCACGAAACATTGACTGCAACATTTCAGCCAACCGCACCGCATTGGGCATGGACGACCACCTCCGCTACTCCCTAACATATTACAAGGAGCACGTTTGATTGGGATGTGATGCCCAGACAGACGTGCCCTCGACCGAAGCCTCGGGCGCAAATTGTGTTCAAAAACTCGATGATTCACGGGATTCTGAAATTCACACTAAGTATCACATTTCTCTATGTTCTTCATCATAAAAAGAGCCGAGATATCTGTTTCCGAGAGCTGTTTCCATGTGTTACTAAAAAATAGCACCCCCACGAGAAATGGCTAAAAGCAAACCCAATGTACAATGTGTCGCAACAAGAGCAACAAGCCCCCTTCCCCCTCAAGACAACCGCACTCCATAACCCACTCACCAAAGGGAAGGGGCTCGAACAAGAAAGAAGAGCTACTTTCCAAACCCCGTGCCTTTTCAAAAAGGGTAGAATTGTAAAGAACGATGATCGAGAAGGACTAGGGTGGCCACCCTGAAACTCGCACTTCTTTTCGTCCTTCACAAACATCAAGCCCACTACGACTCCCCATTTTTTCTCCGTAAATATGGGGGTCGGAATGAGGAAAGTAAGAAAAACACATGAAAGAAATAGAAACAAAATTGTCCACCCACTCAAAGGAGGAGGCCCAAACAGATAACAAACCCTTCGCGAGTCCCGCGCCCTCGCAAAAGGGGGGGAATCGCAAGGAACGACAATCGGGAATGACTAGGGTGGCCAACCTAGGAGCTCGCACTGCCTTTCATCCTTCGCGAATGCCAATCCTCAACGATTGACCCTTTTCTCTGTAAAGCTAGGGGCCGAAAGGAGGAAGAGAAAAGAGCAACCCAAAAAGAGAAAAGAAAAAAGAGAACCAAAACATGGCCGAGGCTCAAACACAAAACAGGCTTTCAAGGCCCCGTGCCCTCGCAAAAAGGTGGGAACTACACGCATCGACGACCGAGAAGGACTGTGGCGGCCACCCTTAAGGAACTCGCACTCGCTTTTTTATCCTTCCGAAAACGTCAAAACTACTTTTTTCCGACCTTTTCTCCGTAAAGCTAGGGGGAACAAAACGAATCAAGGGGAGGCTCAAACACAAGATAACATTTTCCAAGCCCCGTGCCTCATAGCAAAAAAGGGGGAACTACAAGGAACGATGACTGAGAATGACTAGGGTGGCCACCCCGGGAGTTTGCACTGATTTTCATCCTTCTTCGACACCGACCCACAACAATTCTCGCTTTTCTCCATAAATATGGGGACCGGAAGGGAAGAAAACGATGACGGGAAGGAAAGAAAAACCAAGCATTACCCACCATAACACTCGCGACAAAAATCCAATTTGAGAGAAAAGGGGCCAAATTTCAAGCAACGATAGCTAGAAAAACAGAGGGCCACCGCCGCGCGAGGGGACGTTGGCTTAACCAAAAAGAAGGAAAACAAGGCACCTAATCAAAAGCATCCCACGTTTTCGCACCCTTCCACATACTACATTGCGATGTAAGATCCTTTCTATCTACACGACATAACAAGTGGCAGTCAAACAACCAAGAAGAGACAAGCCACAACCTAAACTTTACCACTGGAAAAGCCGAGGGCCCCGACGAGACAAGTGCCTAGAGCACGTTACTAATGAGAGGTAAACAATCCCCCAACCCACACAAGGCTTCAGACAAAAAAGGCACTAATAGCAAACCCACCCCGCTATTGTACCCCTCCATGTACAGGACACCCGACAACCTTTCCAGCCAAAAATTTAAGGGGGCCCAAACAACCGAAACTCCAAAGAGGAGTTATCGCGGGCTGACACTCAATGCTGGATAAAGCCCAAGGCCACAAATACGCCGGCGGTGCAACGTCACACCCTAAAAAGAGGGACGCCCCCAAAGTGCACACCACAACGCTATTGTAACATTCGACACATCCAAGAAATGACCAAGTCGCACAAAAAAACCCACAATCCAAATGGTGAGGACTAGGACATAACCTGCTTCCTACTTTTCCCTGGAAGGGGGGAGTGGCTCAAGAAAGGACGAGGAATTCCCTCGACACCAAAGGGGGATGAGAAAAGAATGCTACCTCGTGCCCATTTATGAGGAAACTTGCAATTTTGATGGAGCTCGAACCAAGGGAGGGCTATTTCATTACCTAGACCCAACCCTTCCGCGAGGGCATGTCGAGGAACGGTCGAGAGGACTAGGGTGGCCAGCCCAACGGATTGCTCCACTCTTCATCCATCCCATATTTGACCCCACCCCGACATTTTCCCCTCGCGAAAGGGTTGAGGTAGGAAGCGCACGCGCAACCACTCCATTGACCCAACCACCAACAAAAAGGATCGCCCAAGCAAACACATAAACCACCGCCGCCGCTTTTTGGAGAGAACCAACTATGGAGGCCCACATCTTCCAACGAACAAAGGACCAAGCAACCCCGCTATGAACGAGTCTGAATTTTTCCATCATGTTTCCCAAGCACCTCGACTGCAGCAACCATGTCCCGCCGAACGGACCGTTGGAGAGGGGGCTCCCGAGCAACGAGCTTCCGAACCCCATACAAAAAAACACATTAGGGGAAATAATAACAAAGGATGGGATAAGCACAAGCATCACTTGCAAGTACACGAAACAACAAGCGTGAACTCAAGATAGGCAACTAAAACTGTTGCGAGTCTCTTTCGCAAGAGGCACCACCCCGACAAAGCATCAAACCCACTCACCTAGAGACACACCACACATTCCTAGATTACATACAATCAAAACCCACACACAACCCAAACGAAAAAGTAAACTATTCGTTATTGATGATCCTCCAATAGGCTCGCTACCGTAACCTCGTTAAAGACACCGACCTCAAATGATAAGGCTCAAAAGAACCTCCTACCACCTTCTGACAAGAGACAACTTCATTCTTCACGCAATCCGAACACTTCACCGGATCATTCAATCGGTAGGAGCGACAGGCGGTGTGTACAAAGGGCAGGGATGTAGTCAACACGAGTTGATGACATGCGCTTACTAGGAATTCCTCGTTGAAGACCAATACTTTCAATGGTCTATCCCCATCACGATGCAATTTGAGAAGATTTCCCGATGCTCTCGAACCAGGAAGAAAAACTTGTTGGCTGCATTAGTGTAGCGTGCGTGCGGCCCAGAACATCTAAGGGCATCACAGACCTGTTATTGCCTCAAACTTCCATGGCCTAAACGGCCATAGTACCTCTAAGAAGCTGGCCGCAAAGGGGAACCTCCACGTAGCTAGTTAGCAGGCTGAGGTTTCGTTCGTTATCGGAATTAACCAGACAAATCACTCCACCAACTAAGAACGGCCATGCACCACCACCCATAGAATCAAGAAAGAGCTCTCAATCTGTCAATCCTTACTATGTCTGGACCTGGTAAGTTTCCCTGTGTTGAGTCAAATTAAGCCGCAGTTCCACTCCCCGGTGGTGCCCTTCCGTCAATTCCTTTAAGTTTCACTGCGACCATACTCCCCGGAACCCAAACACTACGATAAGGTGCCGCGGAGTCCTTAGAGCAACATCCGATCCCTCGGGCCTGATCATTTATGGTTGAGACTAGGACAGTATCTGATCGTCTTCGAGCCCCTAAATTTAGATCTTGATTAGTGAAAGCATCCTTGGAAAATTCTTTCGCAGTGGTCTATCTTTCATAAATCCAATAATTTCACCTCTGGCAATGAAATATGAATGCCCTTGACAGTCCCTATTAATCATTACACTGGTCCCGAAGGCCAACAAAATAGGACCGGAATCCTATCACGTTATTTCATGCTAATGTATTCAGAGCATAAGCTTGCTTTGAGCACTCTATTTTTTTCAAAGTAAAAATTCCAGAGCCACGACCTATATATTTAAGGCTAGGAGCATGCCCTTGACAAAAGGGACTAAGGAAGGTGCACACCGAGTAGGCAGACTGACCTTTACGACCCAAGATCCAACTACGAGCTTTTTAACTGCAACAACTTAAATATACGCTATTGGAGCTGGAATTACCGCGGCTGCTGGCACCAGACTTTCCCTCCAATGGATCCTCATTAAGGGATTTAGATTTTACTCATTCCAATTACCAGACTCGATGAGCCCAGTATTGTTATTTATTGTCACTACCTCCCCATGTCAGGATTGGGTAATTTGCACGCCTACTTCCTTCCTTGGATGTGGTAGCCGTTTCTCAGGCTCCCTCTCCGGAATCGAACCCTAAATCTCCGTCACCCGTCATCACCATGGTAGGCCTCTATCCTACCATCGAAAGTTGATAGGGAAGAAATTTGAATGAAGCATCGCCAGCACAAGGGCCGTGCGATCCGTCGAGTTATCATGATTCACCGTGTAAGCGGGCAAGCTCGCACCGGCCTTTTATCTAAAAAATGCATCCCTTCCAAAGAGTCGAGACTTGGTGCACGTATTAGCTCTAGAATTACTATAGTTATCCGAGTAGTATGGTACCATCAAAAAAAATATAACTGATTTAATGAGCCATCTGCAGTTTCACAGTATGAATTACTTCATACTTCGACATGCATGGCTTAATCTTTGAGACAAGCATATGACTACTGGCATGATCAACCAGGTAGCACCCTCCCACTTCAAAGGGAATTCAAATTTCTCTCTTACAGAGAGCTGGCCTGAACACCCATCAAGTCAAAGAGAGGTCAAAATATCATGTAAAGCTCTTATACCTTGCACCTCTTGCATCCCCAAGAATGGATTAGAGCCCACACACACTACATGCCAAGAACATGCAAGACATCAAACGTAATGGACGATGGATGCAAGATCCACAAAGTGGAAAAATGGGTCACCCTGCCGAGTCACATTGCGCCAAGGCTGCCTAGGAGTTGGTAACCACCCCCAACCAGCAAGGATGGAAAAAGCCTTATCAACAATGATAGCCACAATGAACAGACAAAGGGGAGAAAAAAAAAACAATACCCTCTTAGAAATGCCCCCCAAACCCTCCCAGCCTCGCACCAAGGCCACCTAGGAGTCCACCCCAACAACAGAAATAGTGGACCTCGAGCCCCTATGACAACCTTGATGCAAAGGCAAACAAAGGAAACAAATGGAGAACGACCAACCCCACAAACTCTCTCTCTCTCTAAAATGCCTCCTAACTGTCCCCGCCCCGCACTGAGGCCACCTAGGAGTCCACCTGGATAGCAAAAACGATGGAAATCGATCACCCAATCGCCTATGGTGACCTCGATGTGAAAGAAAAGTAAGTAAATAAAGGGAGAACAACCCACCCCACAACATTTCTTAAAAATTCCCTCCAACCTTTCCTGCCCAACAGCGAGGCCACCTAGGAGTCCACCCGGGCAGTAGCAACAGCAGACCTCAATCACTTGATCACCTGCGGCAACCTCACTGCAAAGGAAAAAGAAGGAAGTAGAAGGAGAATTACCAAGTCGACAACCTCTATTAGAAATGCCACCGACCTCTCCCGCCCCGCACCAAGGCCACCAGAGTCCACCCCTGGGCCACAAGAATAGTGGACTCCGATCGTTTCGATCACTACAGACCCCGATGCAAAAGGATGGAAATAAAACAAGAACGACCATTCCTGCAACCTCCCTTAATAAGTCCCCCCTCCAACCCTCCCCACCCCGCACTGAGACCACCTAGGAGTCCACCCGAACAGCAGCAACGGTGGACCTCGATCGCTTGATCACCTGGGGCAACCATGATGCGAAGGTAGAGGAATAAAATAAATGGATATCAAGAGGCTCGCTAGAAAAGGCATGAACATATCCGAACAAGAGGAGGGATCAGGCATCCAGTTGTCTCAAGGAGCCACACAGAGCGACCTCATCCAACTCTGAGAACACAGAGCGAAAGGGTAACTCTTTTCACATATGCCTCCCTGGACAAGCATGGCCAACATTACCGCTCATGTGCTACCGAGTGGGGATGGAGAGAATATGAATGTCGACCACCCTACAGATGACCCAAGGCCATTCTTCAGGCACACCCGAACAAGCAACTCAATTTACCAACCCACCTTTCACACGAAAATCCAATCCCTCCCCCCACCAAAAGGGGAGGAGGTGAAAAATATAGCGAGGAGACGATTTCACGAAGCCAAAAAGACAAAATCACACCTCTCCAACCCACCAAAAAAGGAGGAGGTGAACAATATAGTGAAGAGCCAACATCGACGGAGCCAACGAGTAAGCAAGGGGCACGAGAGCAACATAGGCGACCGGCCAGTTGTCTCAAGGAGCCACACAGAGCGACCTCATCCAACTCTAAGAACACAGAGTGGAAGGGTAACTCTTTTCACATATGCCTCCTAGGACAAGCATGGCCAACATTACCACTCATGCCCTTCTTGGTGGATGGAAGAGCATATGAATACTAACCACTACAAACCAGCCCAAAACGTACCCCAATACACCGAACAAGCAACTCAATTACCAACCCACCTTTCACATGAAAATCCGACCCCTCCCCCCACCAAAAGGGGAGGACGTGAAAAATATAGCGAGGAGACGATTTCACGAAGCCAAAAAGACAAAATCACACCTCTCCAACCACAAAAGGCGGGGAGGTGAAAAATATAAAGCGAAAGAGCCACTTTATCATAAGATGCTCGAGGGAAGGTGGCACTGCGCTCTTCCGAGCTCACGAGAGCGACATAAGCGGCCAGACCGGTTGTCTCGAGCCACTGCAGGCGACCCATGCAACTAAGGCTCTGAGAAAAAGAGTGCTCTTTCCCATATACCTCGGATAAGCATGGCCCAACATTCACCATCTGTGCTACGTGGGATGGAGAGAAGATGAGGAATTGATGACCCTACAAATGACCCAAGGCCATTCTTCAGGCACACCCGACAAGCAACTCAATTACCAACCCACCTTTCACACGAAAATCCAACCCCTCCCCCCACCAAAAGGGGAGGAGGTGAACAATATAGCGAGGAGATGATTTCACGAAGCCAACGAGACAAAAGCCCACCTCTCCAACCCACCAAAAAGGGAGGAGGTGAAAAATATAGCAAAGAGCCAACATCGAGGGAGCCAACAAGCAAGCAAGGGGCACAAGAGCGACATAGGCAACCGGCTAGTTGTCTCAAGGAGCCACACAGAGCGACCTCATCCAACTCTAAGAACACAGAGCGAAAGGGTAACTCTTTTCACATATGCCTCCCAGGACAAGCACATTAACATTACACTCATGGCCTCCCAGAGTGGGGATGGAGAGAAGATGAGATCAGCGACCTACAAATGACCCAGCAAGGCCACTCTTAGGGCTTTTCCCGACAAGCAACTCGAGTTACAAACCCCACCTTTCATGCCGTCTAACCCCTCCCCCACGGGGAGGGGGGTGGATAATATAACGAGCCGATTTCACCCTCGGGCCAAGCAGTGGACCTTTGGTCCGCCCCTCGCCAGGCACGCCCACCCGAACGGACGCCTTCGTGCCGCACGACCAAACGACCCGACCCGAACGGACGCCCTCACCCGGCACGACCGAACGACCCGACCCGAACGGACGCCCTCGCCCGGCACGACCGAACGACCCGACCAAACGGACGCACATGGGAGAAAACGGCAAACGGGACGCCCGGACGTGCACAAGGCTGTCCAGGCCCAGGTTGAACCCATGACTTGGGTGAGTGGGGATTGCCCCTCATGGGCGTTGACAGTGCTGAAACGACACGCCCAATGACGAAGGCGCGCCCACCGGCATCTCGGCCAGCCAGTAACGAGGCGGTTGGAGCAGTTTATGCGACACGACCTGTGGCTGAAGCCAATGGGCATTGATATGAACGAAGGGCATGTGGTTAGCCAAACGTGGGGGTCAGTTCGGGTCGACCGAGCGCCCCACACCCCATGACACGACGTTTCGTGGGCGAGTGATAAAACGAGCGGGTCGGCTCGAGTCGGCCAAGCGACCACAACTCCATGACATGTGCATATATAAGGAGACGTGTTGAGAGTGGAGGCTGACAGCGAACGACGAGCTCCAAGCATCACCGCAGCAAAGGATCTGCGGAACGACAACGGATGCACCTACCAGGCGGGCAGCCAACGGACGAAGCGACGAGACAACGGAGACTTGAACGGGGCGGTGGTAGCGCGCTGTAGCACGAGCACTGCGGCAACCGAGCGTCGACAAGGTGCGACGGGCGAGTCAGCCGAGCGCACTACGCATACTTGATGTGAGTCAGGGTAATGGTGGGTGCGCGGGCATGGAAGTAATGACGAACAGCCGCTATACGGGCGACGGGTCGAGTCGGTTGACTCACGACCCGCCCGAACGGTGCGACGGGCTGAGTCGGCATGACCGCATTGTAAAAACAGGCTCTCGACCTGTATAATCTAGCGAGACAATTTTATCATATTTAATATATAAAATTGCGTTTCATCTATCTGTCTTGGTGCATTTCTGAATTGTGGCTATTGTTTTATATTTCCGCTATAAAACGTAATAACAAAGTGAAGACTAACACTTAAAAAAATAAGTTAAGGCGTAGTCTGGAAAATGGTAAAAACGAAAGGAGGCCATTTATCCGGTGTCGCACGACCTGCCAGCAAGGGTGCCCAAGATGGGGGCGTGACAGATGGTATCAGAGCCAGCAAGAAATGTTACCGTAAGCAGGTATGTATGCAGTCAGAGGTTTCTCATGAAACTTGGTTGCATAGCTTGGGTTTTCTTGACCTAGAGCTTCTAGGCAAGAATGTGCAAGCACTGGTGGTCACAAGTGCCACACACAACTTCATGTCGACAGAAGTAGCGAAGGTAGTTGGGCTGCAACTACTTCCCAATGATGTGGAAGTAAAGGTAGTGAACTCCAGAACGAAAGTGTCGGGTTTGGCAAACGAAGTGCCGGTTCGTATTGGTGATTGGCAAGGTTGTTTGGACTTCACCGTGATGGAGATGAGCGACTTTGACATGATATTGGGGCAGAAATTTTTGAAGGGAAACCGTGTGGTTGTTTCACCTTCGAGCAGTGAGATAGTTATATGGAAGGACTCATGATGGTGGACTATACCTACTCATGCGCAGCGTAGGGAAGTGAGTGTGCAGTACATTTCTGCACCAAGTATGAGTAAAGCTATGAAGGACCCAGGGATTGAGACATTTGCGACAGTCATCCAAGGAGTCGAGACTGATGGAGTGGGGACGGCTATTCCCGCCGATATTTCCAATGTGCTAGAGTGATATGCGGATCTTATGCCTGATGAGCTTCTGAAAGTACTACCACCAAGGCGTGCAGTAGACCATGCCATTGAGCTAGAGCCGGGGAAGGAACCTCCAGCCAAAGCTCCCTATCGACTTTCAGGGCTGGAATTGGAAGAGTTGAAGAAGAAGCTGAAGGACTTAGCCGAAGCAGGTTTCATTCGACTTTCAAGGTCCTCGTATGGTGCTCCAGTATTGTTCCAACGAAAGAAGGATACGAATGAACTATGAATGTGCTGTGATTATCGTGGCTTGAACAAGAAAATGATAAGGAACAGATATCCTCTACCGTTAGCAGCGGATTGTTTCGATAAGCTTGCGAAAGCCCGAGTGTTTTCCAAGCTGGACTTGAGACAGGGGTATTATCAAGTGCGGATAGCTGAAGGAGACAAGAAGAAGACCGCGATAGTGACGAGATATGGGAGCTTCGAATTCCTAGTCATGCCATTCGGGTTGTGCAACGCTCTAGCCACGTTTTGCACTTTGATGAACGATGTACTACGTCCACACCTTGACACCTTTGTGGTGGTGTACTTGGATGACATCGTTATTTTCAGTGATAACATGGAGGATCATAAGAAGCATTTTGCATTAGTCTTCGATGCGCTGAAGAAACATCAGCTATACTTGAAGAAATCCAAGTGTATGTTCGCTCAGACCGAGATTCCGTTCTTTGGACACATTGTTGGGCCGGGTTATATACGGATGGAGCCGAGTAGAATCAAGGCAATAGAGGATTGGGCAGAACCGAATAATGTCCATGATATGAGGGTTTTCTTGGGAATGAACAACTACCAACGAAAGTTTGTAGAGGGGTACTCCAAGATAACTGCACCACTGACGGACCTTTTGAAGAAGGGGAAATGATGGAGTTGGACCGAGAAGTGTCGTGAAGCTTTTGAAGAGCTAAAGAGAAGGATGGTGACAACACCGATACTGAGGCTACCTGATTTCGAGAGACCGTTTGAGGTTCACGCTGATGCTTCAGATTTTGCAATCGGAGGGGTTCTATTGCAGGATGGACATCCAGTGGCTTATGAAAGTCAGAAGTTGCAGGATAGAGAGCGTAGATATCCAGTTCATGAGAAGGAAATGACTGCCATCATTCATTGTCTGCATGTCTGGAGACATTACTTGGTTGGGAAACCATTCGTTGTCAAGATTGACAACGTTGCTGCAAGTTACTTTGCATCTCAACCGAAGCTGTCAGCGAAGCAAGCACATTGGCAGGACTTCTTCGCTGAGTTTGACATGACTCTTGAGTACAGACCGGGGAAGCTCAATGCTATGGCAGATGCCCTCAGTCGAAAGGCACAGCTATCAGCATTAGAAGCCGAAGACCAAGCTGATAGGACAAGAAGCAGGGTCAATATGTCTGCGGAGATGCAAGAGAGACTTAGAGCTAGCGTGGAAACAGATACACAAGTGAAGTTGATCATGAAGCAGGTTAAGGAAGGAAAGACACGCAAGTTTGACTTGCGGGATGGCTTCTTGTTCTATGGGGACCGACTTTACATTCCAAAGTCATCGGGACTTAGGAGGCACCTTTTGAAGGAATGCCACGACTCAACTTGGGCTGGCCACCTAGGTCAACGTCGGACTATGGCGTTATTGGAGAGGGGATACTTCTGGGAAAGGATGAGGCAGGAGGTAGAGGAGTATGTGCATACGTGCATCATTTGTCAACAGGACAAATCAGACACTCATAGACAAGGAGAATTGTTGCAGCCTTTGCCGATTCCGGAGAGACCATGGGCAAGTGTCTCTATGGACTTCATTTCTCACTTACCAATGGTTCAGGGGTATAATGGGATCATGGTCATTGTCGACCATTTTTCCAAGTATGCTACGTTCGTTCCGACGAAGCTACCATGTTGGGAAGAGATGATAGCTGAGCTTTTCTTCAAATACGTTGTGAAGTATTGGGGGATACCGATGAGTATCGTATCTGATAGGGATTCACGTTTTACAGGGAATTTTTGGAATGCCCTGTTCAAGCTAGTTGGGACAGAATTGCTACAAAGTTCGAGTTACCATCCGCAGACAGATGGGCAGACCGAACGAATAAACGCATTGCTGGAGGACTACTTGAGACATTATGTTACGGATGATCAGCATTATTGGCTAGGACTCCTGGATATTGCTCAGTTTAGCTACAATATGCAGAAGAGTTCCGCAACAGGGTATTCTCCATTCGAGTTGGTCAATGGACAGATGCCACTTACGTCGCATACGGTGTTACCAAGAGGATTTGGCAGGAGCCCCCATGCCAAGAGGTTCTTGAAAGCATGGGAAGAAAACTTGGAGATAGTACGGATGCATGTGCATGATGCTGCAGAAAGGATGAAGAAACAGGCAGATAGAGGTCGAACGGATGCACACTTCGATGTTGGAGACAAGGTTTATCTAAGGATCACCGGAGATCAGTTTCAGCCACCTAAGGGGACTGCTAGATCTTTGACGAGACGATATGATGGACCTTTCCGCATAAAGAAGAGGATTGGTTAAGTTGCATACGAATTGGAACTTCCAGACCATATGCATGCCAGGCACCCTGTCTTCCACATAAGTCAACTGAAAAGAGGCAGACTTGATGCTGGTGATCCAGATCGAGCAGCACCACCGAGAGGACCAGTGATGATCATTGACAAACCATACTTAGTTTTGGAGAAGATCCTTGATCTTCGAACAACAGGAGTTGCAGGCAATGCACGGAGAGAATTTCTCATTCAATGGGAAGGTCGACCGAAGGATTCAAGCTGGGAACCAGAGGAAACACTGTGGAGATGGAAGAAAGAAATAGCAGAGTTAGACGAACAGTTGATGAGATCTATCGGATTGCCGAGGATGTCAATGACTCAAGGTGGGGGAGTATGTCAGGCCCACGAGTTGGACGCCCACGACTCGGGTGAGTCAGGTGCCCCTCACGGGCGCTCATGAACGATTCGGTAGAAGGAGCGCGTGCCACGGCGACGGGCGCGCCCACACGGCGTCTCGGCCGTATTAAACGGGGGTGGTTGGAACGGTTATAGCGGCGTGACACGACCAATTCTAGACACTGTGGTGAAGCGGCCCGACAACAATGACGAGCCGACGGGCGTTGATATGAACGAAGGGCACGTGGTTAGCCAAACGTAGGGGTCGGCTCGAGTCGTCCGAGCGCCCCACACCCCACGACACGACGTTTCGTGGGCAAACAATAAAACGAGCGGGTCGGCTTGGGTCGGCCGAGCGACCACAACTCCATGATGCGTGCATATATAAGGAGACGTGTTGAGAGTGGAGGATGGAAACGAACGGCGAGCTCCAAGCGTCACCGCAACAAAGGATCTATGGAACGACAACGGATGCGCCCGCCGGGCGGGCAGCCAACGGACGAAGCGACGAGCCAACGGAGACTTGAACGCGATGGTGGTAGTGCACTGTAGCACGGGCGCTGCGGCAACCGAGCGTCGGCAAGGTGCGACGGGCGAGTCGGCCAAGTGCACTGCGCGTACTTGACGTGAGTCGGGGTAACGGTGGGTGCACGGGCACGGAAGTAAGGACGGGCGGCCGCTATACGGATGACGGGTCGAGTCAGGTGACTCACGACCCGCCTGAACGGTGCGACAGGCCGAGTCGGCATGACCTCATTGTAAAAACAGGCTCTCGACTTGTATAATCCAGCGAGACAATTTTATCATATTTAATATATAAAATTGTGTTTCTTCAATCTGTCTTGGTGCATTTCTGAATTGTGGCTGTTGTTTTATATTTCCGCTATAAAATGTAATAACAAAGTGAAGACTAACACTTAAAAAAATAAGTTAAGGCATAGTCCGGAAAATGGTAAAAACGAAAGGAGGTCGTTTAGCCGGTGCCGCACGACCTGCCAGCAAGGGCGCACAAGATGGGGGCGTGACAACAAGGCACCCGGGCGGTCACAAGTTAGCAAATCTGACACGGGTGCCCTTGGGCCAAACGACCCGACCCGACCCGAACGGATGCCCTCACCCGGCACGACCGAACGAGCCGACCCGAACGAATGCCCTTACCCGGCACGACCGAACGACCCGACACGAACGGACGCCCTCACCCGGCACGACCGAACGACCCGACCCGAATGGACGCCCTCACCCGGCACGACCGAACGACCCGACCAAACGTACGCACATGGGAGCAAACGGCAAACGGGCCGCCCGGACGTGCATAGGGCACCCGGGCGGTCATGACTTAGAAAATCTAACACGGGCGCCCTCAGGCCAAACGACCCGACCCGACCCGAACGGACGCCCTCACCCGGCACGACCGAACGACCCGACCCAAACAGACGCCCTCACCCGGCACGACCGAACGACCCGACCCGACCCGAACGGACGCCCTCACCTGGCACGACCGAACGACCCGACCCGAACGGACGCCCTCACCCGGCACGACCGAACGACCCAAACAAACGGACGCACATGGGCGCAAACGACAAACGGGCCGCCCGGACGTGCACAACGCACCCGGGCGGTCATAACTTAGCAAATCTGACATGGGCGCCCTCCGACCAAACGGCCCGACCCGAACGGACACCCTCACCCGGCACGACTGAACGACCCGACCCGAACGGACGCCCTCACCCGGCACGACCGAATGACCCGACCCGAACGGACGCCCTCACCCGGCACGACCAAACGACCCGACCAAACAGACGCACATGGGAGCAAACGGCAAACGGGCCGTCCGGACATGCACAAGTGTCACGCCCCTACACAACGGGTGTCTTCCAACCACGTCTTCTAGGCAGGTGCGGCACTACCGTACTTTTTCTTTTTCTAAATACTCAAGTACCCAGACTACGCCTATAGCAACATTCGTTAGTTATTATTACAAATGTTCTTTCAATGTGTGGAAATAAACATAAACATCAATATCAAACCACATGTACGCCCATACATACAAGGGAGGGGCAACTCCCTTTTAAAATGAGTCCACCCGGATATTATGTTTCATAAAAATACAAGTACAACATTCAATCCAGCAAGAACCACTCTTGTTCCTTGACAAGGCTATTTGCCTCTTGGCCAAGTTATAAGACTTTCCAATCCTCAAACTAGCTTACAACAGTCATGTACAAACATCAAAATTCACCGTTGGAAGTACTGCCCAAAACTTCCCAAGTGCTGGTCACTCGGGTCACCCAAACCGTTGCTCCAAATCAGTGTAGAGCGTTTTCTGAGCTGACCGTGTGTCCAATCCATCCCAATCCTATATGGTTGGATTCCCCTCTGAATTACACACCTTTTTTTTTTTACGGCACCTCAATCTGACACCCAACACTCTCGGAATCGCAATTTTACTGCTGGGTCGTTGCCGTTGCTTGGCGCCCAGGACGACCCGACTCGACCTGCCGTTCAGAGGCGCCCGCCCAGACCTGACCCGACCAGACCTACGGTGTGCTCGTCCAGCTGGACCCGACTCGACCAACTCTATGTTGCTGCACCCAACGAGTTATTGGAACTCGTCGTTGTACCCTTCGACCGTCCTTCGTTTTATGCAGTTCGTTGTTGTTCGATGTCCTCCACTCTCAACATGCCCGCCATATATATACGAATGCGTCGTGGATTTGAGGTCGATCGTTTACCACGATCCAACCCACCCATTTCTTTCGTCTCCCACAAAACACCGCGTCGTGGGGTGTGGGGCGCTCAGCCGACCCGAGCCGACCCCCACGTTTGGTCGCTCGCCCACCAAGTGTGGCATCGGCCGACCCACCGACTCGTCCATCGGTCGCTTGCCCAAGGGGCGTCTGTGGTGGTATAAACTCGTCACCAATGCTATGTTGACTCGCCTCTCCACCAACTCGCCCGTATGACTCTCTACGCACACTCGCGTGCCCGTGACTCTCCAACGGTGCGACGCGCGCCCGTTACATCGCACGACGCCCGAGCTCACCCAAACGCCCAACCGGCGCACTCGTTCCACCAAACGTGCCCATGAAGTCTTGGGGCCTTACATCCTCCTCCACTTCAAATTGTTGTCGTCCCTTGACAACATCATCCCATCGTCGCACGGTCCATCACAACTCCATCTGTGAAATATCGTCGCAACTACCATCAAAGTGTCGCTGCACGAACTGTCGTTGCACCCATGTGCACGGTATCGTCGCAACTATCGTCGCATCATATCGTCGCAAAGTATCATCGCAACTTTCGTCGCAAAGTCTCATCGCACAATATCGTTGCAACGTCGTTGCATAAACCAGCAAGGTTCATGTCCATGGGATATCTCCCCAATCATCGTCAAATCCATGTGAGTTTCTGCACCAAGTACTCCAACCAACATCAACATAACAAAAGCTGCTATGTATCTGGCATAACTCCGCACACTTTCGGACCCCACAACTCGAACTAGTTGGGTGATCAATCCAACCTTGTGTCCTCATCGTGGGAATGCACATCCTCATACCATGCGTTAGTCGTTCCTCCTGCAATCTGTCACATCCATCAACTCGGTCAAGTCTGACTCTCATCCAAGTGCCATGTTTGGGTCCATGAAGTGTATCCATCTCATCCACAACATGCTGTCCATGATGCTAATCCATGTGCTACTTGTATGCAAGTAGGCTCATCCTCCAAGCATCATCAAAAGTAATAAGTGTGGCTAAGTCAAGTAGACTCAAACTCATGCCAAAGTGTGTACCACCAAGGCATCCATCATGAACTCCCATGCCTCATCATATCCAAAGTGTTGGTAAGCCTACTTGTATTGGCCATGAGTGCCATCACAAGTTCTCACTCTGCAAACATATGAATGTCTCATAGGCTGCTCATCCAACCAATGTCCAAGTTGCTCATGGTGAACAACGTCCCATCAGTCCATCTATAAAGATCTCCATGTAGTCCATGTCCATGACTTTGGCTGCCCATGTGTTCATTCAAGTGAACTCATCTCAACTCTCATCATCATCATGTCTCCACATGTCGAAGTGAAGTGCTCTCGGTCACTCCTACCTCCATCATATATATGTGAGTACTTCCTTCAAGCTGCTCCTCCACTAAAGGTCTGCCAAGAGGTCCATCTTGGTTGAAGCCATGAAGAAGTCTACTCCAACAACGTGCCCTACCACCAAGGTAGTGTGTGGGTCATGCCGGGCACTTGCCATTTTATGTGGCTAAGCATGACCTTTTCCATCACAAAGTTCATCACGTTCCACCCTTGTCTTGGGCATTTGCACCGTCAAGTGTAAGGTCACAAGCTTCCCAAACAAGGTTTGTATCATCCCATGTCCCTTGTTTCATCAATGTACAAGGTCTCATCGTAGACATCCAAGGAGTAGTCATCAATGGTGTTGGCAAAGAAGTCATCTTCTTCCTCATCCCCATATGCAGTCCATCCTGCTTATGCTTCCATGAAACACAAGTCATCTCTCCATGAAGACTCCTCAAGTGAGTTTCCTCCATCCTCATCAATGCCTTTGATGTGTTCGATCCTGGTAACACCTGCTCATCAAGTTCCTCCTCGACCATGCTCACATTTGCAACATCTCCATGTGTTTTGTCCACCAATGCTTGCAATGTGTCTTGTCTTGGTTCAACTTGTGTCACAAGTTCGTCCTTCATCTCTTCCATCGTCATAACATCCTCATGAGAATCATCCAACTTCGATGCTTTCAACGTGCTTGGTCTTGGTCCAACTTGGTTATCAAGTTCACCCTTGACTTCTTCTACATCTGCAACATCCTTTGGTTCACCAAGTTTAGCAATTTGCCCATGAAATTCTTTCAAGGAAGTTCGCATCTCCACCATCTCATCTCCAATGTGTTCCAAGTGTTCCTCCACTTGCACAAGATCCTTGTAGTGTTCCTGTCTTCCTTCCTCCAAGAAATTTGTCATGTTTATAAGCCTCTTTCGAGCCTCCAAAACTGCTTTCCTTGTAGCTTCAAGCTCCAATGTTTGTGGTGCCTTTGGTTTAGGTTCAACTTGTTGCAAAATTTCTTCCTTCACCAAAATAACATCCATAACATTCTGCTTCGGTTTTCCGATAGAAGGTTTTAATCTCTTCTTATGGTTCTTCTCTTCAAGTCTAACAAGCTCATCTCGGTGAGTTTGTAGCTCATAGCATAATGCCATCCATCCATCAAACTGGTCCATCTTGTCTCGAAGTATATCAGCTTCATCTTGGTTTGAGTCAGAGATCCCCTTCTCGTACAAGGCCATAAGAGCAATCTTAGCCTCATTAACCTCTTTATGAATCTTTTTAGCCTTCTTCCAAGTTTTCACCAATTTTATTTCCAAGACTCCAAGTTTGTTCTGAATCCTTGGGATTTCTTTGTTCAGCTGCTTTATCCAATGCAATGCTTCACAAGTCTTCTCTTCGAATTCTTCCCAACTCAGCATGTCTCCTTTTCTAGCTTTAGCCCTGAAAAAAGCCTTGCTTCAGCTAAGGTCTCAAGAGAAACCCCAAATATATAAGTCAGCTTCAACACCAACTGCAACCCTGCAACTGTGTCCCTGCTTCAGCAAAAAGCTCCCAGTGAAGGTAGCTTTGATACCAACTGATGTGCAACAACAGTTGTGTTATCAAGCTCTCATCCATTCATCCAGGTAGCTCTGATACCAACTGTCATGCCCCTACACCATGGGTGTCTTCCAACCACGTCTTGTAGGCAGGTATGGCACTGCCGTACTTTTTCTTTTTATAAATACTCAAGTACCCAGACTACGCCTATAGCAACATTCGTTAGTTATTATTACAAATGTTCTTTCAATGTGCGGAAATAAACATAAACATCAATATCAAACCACATTTACGCCCATACATACAAGGGAGGGGAAACTCCCTTTTAAAATGAGTTCGCCCGGATATTATGTTTCATAAAAATACAAGTACAACAGTCAATCCAGCAAGAACCACTCTTGCTCCTTGACAAGGCTATTTGCCTCTTGGCCAAGTTCTAAGACTTACCAATCCTCAAACTATCTTACAACAGTCATGTACAAACATCAAAGTTCACTTTCGGAAGTACTGCCCAAAACTGCCCAAGTGCTGGTCACTCGGGTCACCCAAACCGTTGCTCCAAATTAGTGCAGAGCGTTTTCTGAGCTGACCGTGTGTCCAATCCGTCCCAAATATGTATTGTTGGATGCCCCTCGAAATTACGCACCTTTTGGTTTTTACGGCACCTCAATCCGACACCCGAAGCTCCCGGAATCGCAATTTTACTGTTGGGCCATTGCCGTTGCTCGGCGCCCAGGACGACCCGACTCGACCCGCCGTTCAGAGGCGCCCGCCCAGACCCGACCTGCGGTGCGGCTGTGGTGGTCTGCGGTGCGCTCGTCCAGCTCGACCAACTCCATGTTGCTGTGCCCAACGAGTTATTGGAACTCGTCGTTGTACCCTTCGACCGTCCTTCGGTTTATGTAGTTCGTTGCTGTTCGATGTCCTCCACTCTCAACACGCTCACCATATATATACGAATGTGTCGTGGAGTTGAGGTCGCTTGTTTGCCACGAGCTAACCCACCCGTTTCTTCCATCGCCCATGAAACACCGCGTCGTGGGGTGTGGGGCGCTCGGCCGACCCGAGCCGACCCCCACGTTTGGTCACTCACCCACCAAGTGTGGCGTCGGGCGACCCACTGACTTGTCCGTCGGTCACTCGCCCAAGGGGCGTCCGTGGTGGTATAAACTCATCGCCAACGCTGTTTTCACTCGCCTCTCCACCAACTCACCCATATGACTCGCTATGCACACCCGCGCGCCCGTGACTCTCCAACGGTGCCACGCGCGCCCGTTACGTCGCACGGCGCCCGAGCTCACCCAAACGCCCAACCAGCGCGCCCGTTCCACCGAACGCACCCATGAAGTCTTGGGGCCTTACAACAAGGCACCCGGATGGTCACGACTTATCAAATCTGACATGGGCGCCCTCGGGCCAAACGACCCGACCCGACCCGAACGGATGCCCTCACTTGACACGACCGAATGACCCAACCCGAACGGATGCCCTCACCTGGCACGACCGAACGACCCGACCCGAATGGACGCCCTCACCAGACACGATCGAGTGACCCGACCCAAACGGACGCCCTCACTCGGCATGACCAAACGACCCGACCAAACGGACGCACATGGGAGTAAACGGTAAACGTGCTGCCCGGACGTGCATAAGGCAGCCGGGCATTCACAACTTAGCAAATCTAACACGGGCGCCCTCGGGCCAAATGACTCGACCCGACTTGAACAGACGCCCTCACCCTGCACGCCCACCCGAACGGATGCCTTCGGGCCAAACGACCCGACCCGACCCGAACGGACACCCTCACCCGGCACGACCAAACGACCCGACCCGAACGGACGCCCTCACTCGGTGCGCCCGACCAAATGGACGCACATGGGAGCAAATGGAAAACGGGCCGCCCGGACGTGCACAAGGCACCCGGGCAGTCACAACTTAGCAAATCTGACACGGGCGCCCTCGGGCCAAACGACCCGACCCAACCCAAACGGACGCCCTCACTCAGCACGCCCACCCGAACGGATGCCCTCGTGCCAAACAACCCAACCCCACCCGAATGGATGCCCTAACCCGGCACGACCAAACGACCCGACCCGAACGGACGCCCTCACATGGCACGCCCACCCGAATGGACGCCCTCGGGCCAAACAACCCGACCTGACCTGAACGGACGCCCTCACCCGGCACGCCCACCCGAACGGACGCCCTCGGGCCAAACGACCTGACAGACCTGAACGAACGCCCTCACCCGGCACGCCCACCTGACCCGAACGACCGAACGGACACCCTCACCCGGCACGACCAAACGACCCAACCCGAACGGATGCCCTCACCCGGCACGCCCACCCGAATGGACGCCCTCAGGCCAAACGACCTGACCCAACCCGAACGGACGCCCTCACCCGGCACGCCCACCCGAACGGATGCCCTCGGGCCAAACGACCTGACCCGACCCGAACAACCGAACGGACGCCCTCACCCGGCACGACCAAACGACCCGACCCAAACGGATGCCCTCACCCGGCACGCCCACCCGAACAGACGCCCTCGGGCCAAATGACCCGACCTGACCTGAACAACCGAACGGACGCCCTCGCCCGGCACGACCAAATGACCCGACCCGAAGAGACGCCCTCACCCGGCACGCCCACCCGAACGGACGCCCTCGGGCCAAACGACCAAACGACCCGACCTGAACGGATGCCCTCACCCGGCACGCCCACCTGAATGGACGCCCTCGGGCCAAATGACTGACCCGACCCGAACGGATGCCCTCACCCGACACGCCCACCTGAACGGACGCCCTCGGGCCAAACGACCCGACCCGACCCGAACGGACACCCTCACCTGGCACGACCAAACGACCCGACCCGAATGGACGCCCTTGGGCCAAACGACCCGACCCGACCCGACCCGACCCGAACGGACGCCCTTGGGCAAAACAACCCGACTCGACCCGAACGGACGCCCTCACCCGGCATGACCAAACGACCCGACCCGAATGGACGCCCTCACCCGGCACGACCAAACGACCCAACCAAATGGACACACATGGGAGCAAACGACAAACGGGCCGCCCGAACATGCACAGGGCACCCGGGCGGTCACAACTTAGCAAATCTGCCACGGGCGCCCTCCGACCAAATGGCCCTACCCGAACGAACGCCCTCACCCGGTGCCACACGGCCCGCCCGACCGAACGGACACACATGGGAAAAAACGGCAAACGGGCCACTCGGACGTGCACAAGGCACCCGGGTGGTCACAACTTAGCAAATCTGATACGGGCGCCCTCGGCCCAAACGACCTGACCCAAACGCATTTGGCCGGGCGCCCTCACCCAGCGCAACAGGGCGCGCCCGACCCGACCCGAACACGTTTGGCCCGGCACCCTCACCCGGCGCGCCCGACCCAACCCGGACGCATTTGGCCTGGCACCCTCACCCAGCACGTCCGACCCAACCCGGACGCATTTGGCCCGGCGCGCCCGACCCGACCCGAATGCCTTTGGTCGGGCGCCCTCACCCGGTGCGCCCGACCCGACCCGAACGCGTTTGGCTGGGCGAGTCGGGGGACCCACGACTGGGCGCCTCTGCACGAACTGCACGACAGTGCGGAAGCCATTCCGGGAGCGTCTGGAGTCAGAATTGAGTGTCGTAAATTGCAGAATGTGTGTATTGATGGGCCTCATCTAACCGTACAGTTGGGAAGTGGATTGGACACACAGGGAGCTCAAGGGATGGTCTAAACTGATTTGTAGTGCCGATTTGAGTGACCCGGCAGCACTTGGGCAGTTTTGTGCAGGATATTCCCAAGGTGAATTCTGATGATTGTAAATGATTGTTGTAGGCTAGTTTGATGGTTGAAAAGCCTTAGAGCTTGGCCAAAAGGCTAACTTGCCTTTCCAAGGAGTAGAAGTGGCTTCTGCTGGATTAGCTTATTATTTCATATTTATGAAATGTATTATCGGTTGGACTCATTATTAACAGGGAATTGCCCCTCCCTTGTATGTATGAGCGTACTTGTGGATTGATAATGATGTTTATGTTTATTTCCGCATATCGAGAGAACCTTTGGTTAATGGCTAAAAGGTGTTGCTAAAGGCGTAGTCTATATACTTCAGTATTTGGAAAAAGAAAAAAGTACGGTAGTGCCACACCCATCTATAGCATGGTTGAAAGACACCAAAGGAATAGGGGCGTGACAACTAGGCACACGGGCAGTCACAACTTAGCATTTTCGATACGGCCTCCCTCACATGACTTGACCCGAACGCGTTTCCTTGGGCGCCCTCACACGGCACGACCTGACCCGCCCTAACAAAGGCACAAAGGATCAAACGGCAATCAGGTCGCACGAACGTGCACAAGGCACAAGGGCGGTCACAACTTAGCATTTTTTATATGGCCTCCCTCACACGACCCGACCCGAACATGTTTCCTTGGGCGCCCTCATACGGCATGACCCGACCCGCCCGAACGAAGGCACAAGGGAGAAAACGGAAAACGGGTCGCACGAATGTGCACAAGGCACACGAACAGTCACAAATTAGCATTTTTTATACGGCCTCCCTCACACAGCACGAACTGACCCGACCCACCCGAACGAAGGCACACGGGAGCAAATCGGAAACTGGCTGCGCAAACGTGCACAAGGCACGCGGCGCGGTCACAACTTAGCTTTTTTTATACGGCTGCCCTCACACGACCTGACCCGAACACGTTTCCTTGGGCGCCCTCACGTGACCCGTCCCGACCGAATGCATTTCCCTGCTCGAAGGTATGCATCCCATAGTGCATCAAAATCAAGACCAGTCTCGATCTCAGTTCCTTAGTGAGCCAGATACTGCAAGGTCATTGTAGTATGAAGCCTCCAATGAATGAAACTCCATCATGAACTCCCACGCATCATCCTATCCAAAGCGTTGGCAAGCATACTTGTATTGCCCACAAGTGCCACCACAAGTTGTTCTCACCCTGAAAGTCATATGAATGTGCTTGTAGGCTGCTCATCCAACCAATGTCTTTTTGCTCAAAGTGAACAACGTCCATCAGCCCATCTATAAAAGATCTCCATGTAGCACCAACAATCGATCATGCTCAGCATATTCCTTCTTGACACTCCTCCATGATGCTCATAAGTGGGCACCCAGTAAGTGCACCTGCATAATGTCTCCACATAATGTCCCTCCATGCCCTCGTGTCAATGTACATGACTTTGGTTGCCCATGTGTCCATCAAGAGTAGACTCGCCTCAACCCCAGTCACCATCATGTGTATAGTGTACAGGCTAAGTGCCCTCGGTCACTTCTACCATCATCATCATGGGTACTTCCTCCAAGGCTTCTCCCCGCTAAAGGTGCACCAAGAGTTCCTTCTTGGTTGTAAGCCATGAAGAAGTCTACCCAGACAATGTGCCCTACCACCAAGGCAGTCCATGAGTCATGCCGGGCACCTAGCCAATTTCCATGTGGCTAAGCATGACCCGTATCTATCACAGAGATCATCAAGTTCCACCCTTGTCACGGGAATTTGAACCTACTAGAGCGAGGTCACAAATTTCCCTGTCAAGGCCTACAACAAGAAATGCTCCCCTTGCTTCTCCAATGTACAAGGTTCCATCATAGTCATGCGAGGAAAGGTCCTCCATGGTATTGGAAAAGAAGTCATCTTCTTTCCCATCCCTGCATACGGTCCATCTCCCAGATGCTCAATTGAAACACGAGCCATGTCTTCATGAAGAATCTCTAAGCGAGTGTCCCCCGTCCTCATCAATGTCTGCAATGCTTCCGATCCTGGTACCGCCTGCTCATAAAGTTCCTCCTCGATCATTGTCACTTCTGCAAAATTTTCATGTGGTTCATCCCCCAATGCCTGCAATGTGCTTGGTCCAGGTTCAACTTGTTCCACGAGTTCTTCCTCGATCATGTCCGCATCCTCAACATCCTCCCCAGAATCATCCATCAGCGATGCTTGCGATGTGCTTGGCCCTGGTCCAACCTGTTCATCAAGTTCGTCCTCGACTTCTACCACATCTGCAACATCCTTGTGAGAATCGTCCACCATCAATGCTTGTAATGTGCTTGGTCCTGGTCCAACTTGTTCATCAGCTTCTTCCTTGACTTCAATCACATCTACAACATCCTTTGGTTCCCCCACAGTGGGCTTCATGCCACCATGCTTCATCTTTCCAAGGTCTCTAAGCTTGAGAAGCTTATCAATTAACTTCCTTCACTCTTCTTCCACCTTGTCCATTTCTGCTCGGAGAATTCTCACTTTCTTCATAAGTCGAAACATTTCATCTTTTCTCATGCCAGATGTCCTCCTCTTGCACAATGTATCAATGGTCCGACTCGCCTCATCAAACTCCTTTCCCACTTCCTTCGACTTCTCTTTAATTTCTTTGAAGCTCATTTCCAATGAACCAAACTCATCCATCAAGCTTCAATACCACCTGCAACACTGCAACGGTA
This sequence comes from Pinus albicaulis, assembly GCA_034641835.2. NCBI lineage: Eukaryota > Viridiplantae > Streptophyta > Pinopsida > Pinales > Pinaceae > Pinus > Pinus albicaulis. The sequence continues at coordinate 300,567 of JAXQQM020088403.1, read as the reverse complement.
TCCCTGCTCAATAATAATAATAATAAAGCCACAAAAATGTAGCTTTGATACCAACTGTCATGCCCTTATACCTATGGTAGTCTCCCAACCGCTCTATAGACGGGTGCGGCACTACCTTATTTTTCTATTTTCAAATACTCAATAAGTAGACTACGCCTAACTCAACACTTGTTTAATTAATCTTCCAAAGTGCTCCTGTGCGGAAATAAAACAACAATAAACATCAATATCAAACCACATGAACGCCCATACATTCAAGGGAGGGGCAAATCCCGTTAATAAGTCTGCCCAGTATTATGCTTCAATAAATATGTACAATCTGCAATAACTATACAACCAAGCCTCCATAAACCATTTATGCTTCTTTCCAAATGTGCTTGTACCTAGGTCTAGCCTTAACAGCTTCCCAACAGTGCAAAAAATCCAAAGGAACCCCAAAATTCCCTTTCAGAACATGTTTCTGAAGTCTGCGCAAATTCTGGTTCGAGTGGGTCACTCGCGTCACAGACACCCTCGGCACCCTGAATGCGTTTCCACACGCGTGTCACCGGGGTCACGGTCTGCACGCGTTTCCTGAACGCGTTCGACCCAACCCGACCCGACCCTACTGAATGAACTTCGCACCTTCAAACACTGTTCCGCACGTCTGGAACGCGGGCGCGCTGCACGAACCCGACTCGAACTGAACGCACCCACCCTGAACACTGTTTTGCATGCGTCCTGTGGAAGGAACCCGACTTGACCATGCACTAAACACTGCACCGCACGCGCCCTGCGGAAGGAACCCGACTCGACCTGCGGGTGAACACCGAATGGGTTTTTACCCGACTCGACCCAGACTCTGTTTCCCTGCTGCGGCTTCTCCCTCCACCCTCGACCTTTGCTCTGGCTCAAGCATTAGCTTGCCAATGGTGGAATCAGCAAGATGTTGATGTCCTTCTTTCTTTCCTTTATCGTCCATCGCACGTCCTCCTTTCGTATGTGCCTTTGCCCACACATTTCTTCCATGGGTGGGGCTTGACCCATATAAGGCCGACCCAGTAAACGCCCATAAAGCCTTGGTTACGATGTGGCATTTCCTCCTTAACGTCGGCTTGCCACCACGGCCGGCCTATAAAACCTCCAAGCCAACACACGGCCATTTTTGGACGCGTTTATGCACGTCACTCCTAAACGTCGCACGGTCACCGTGATAACGTTGCATAGTAGCCGGACGATGTTTTCGTCCGTCGGCGCGCCCGTCTAACCTTCCGTCGTGGTTTCCGTCGTTCGTCGCATGTCCACCGAACGCTTCCAACGCCTTCCGTCGTCGTCCTTGGCTCGTGGGTCTTACAGGGGCGGTTTCCGTCGCGGCGGGCGTATAATTGGACGGTGTCCATTGAGCAGGGACATGGAAACCTTACATTTCGCACAGTTGGGTGACTGTCGTCACGGCGGGGCGAGGAAACCTGTCATGCCCCTAGACCTTCGGTGACCTTTCAACCGTGCTATAGACGGGGTGCGGCACTACCGTACTTCTCCTTTTCGTAATACTCAAGTATGTAGACTGCGCCTTTAGCAACACTTGTTAAATTAGTTAATCAAATGTTCTTTCAATGTGCGGAAAACATGAACATCATCATCACATCCACAGTGTATGCCCATACATACAAGGGAGGGGCAACTCCCAGTTAATAATGGGTTTGCCCGATAATATGTTTCATAAATACGAAACAGATTATAAGTTCCAATCCAGAAAAAGACCCCCTTTGCTCTTTGGCAAGGCAAGTCACTTTTTGTCCAAGCTTACAATGCTTGAAAATAATTAACTAGCACACAACAATCATTTACAACACTAGAATTCACCTTGGGAATATCCTGCATAAAACTGCTCAAGTGCTGTCGGGTCACTCGGGTCGGCACTGCAAATGATTTTAGACCTCCCCGCAAGCTCTCTGTCTGTCCAATCCGCTCCCCCAGCTATGTGGTTAGCTCCGTCCCATCAAAACGCACCTGCTTCAACTTTTGGCACTCAATTCCGACTCACGATGCCTTCAGAACGACCTCTGAACTGAAGCTCGGATCGTGCGGACGCCCTGCCCGACCCGACCTTGCACTGCGGACGCCCTACAAAGAAGTTCCGCACACCCTGCACGTCTGTCACACGACTTGACCCGTGTGCTGCCCGACTCAACCCGTCCTGCGGTGCAGATGCCCTGCGGAGGAATTCCACACACCCTGCACGTCAACAGCCTGGCTCGACCCGCGCTCGCCCTGCATTCACCGCCGCCATGTTTCCTTCACCAACGAGCTGTTGGCTTAGCTCGTGGTGCTCCAATGTGCTCGCACTCAGATGCTTGCTTGATCGTTGGTTGGATGACTTCTTCGTCATCCGCACGCCGTATTAATACGCGTATCATGTGCGTGTCATGGGTCACTCGGTCGACCCGAAACGACCCCCATCGTTCAGCTGTCCGCCCACTCGTGTAGCGTCGGCCGCTCAACTCGTGCGTCGATTCTATGACTCTGGCTACGCTGTGAAATTTCGCATGTAACATCGCTTTTTCCAATGCCACCACCGGCTATGTGCGATGCGCCCGTGCCGCTCGCCGCCACACACTCGCGCCCGTACGGTTACTATGCGACGGCTCGCCCCATGAAGTCTTGGGGCCTTACAAAACCCAACCTTCCCCGCATTTGGACGGCTTCCACCGTGACGAGGCGTGGAAACCCCAAGTTCCAGAGACGGACCAAGGGAGCGATTTCTGTCGCGCCGCGAAATGGGAGCCCCAAGTTTGCCAGGTTTGGGCGGTTCTTCGCCGTGCTGCGCAACGGAAACCATGAGTTCCGTAAACTCGGGCGATTACGGTCATGCCGCAACATGGAAACCCAAGTTCCCCTCACCAGGGGCGTGGTTTTCGTCAGGGCGGGAGATGGAAACTGCAAGGTTCCCAGAACTAGGCGGTTTCCCTCGTGCCACGAAACAGAAGCCCCAAAGTTCCACAGGCTTGGGCGGTTCTCCGTCGTGCCGCGACATGGAAACCCGAGCTCCCCGCACCGAGGCCATGGTTTCTGTCGTGGCGGGACG
>JAXQQM020088403.1:270000-287500 GCA_034641835.2 Pinus albicaulis | reverse complement strand
GCCACATCTGAGGCAAATTTATTCCTCAGCTACCACCGAGCCACCTGTCGCCTCAAACCTTTCAAACAGAGGCCGAAGTTATTGAAGAAAATTAGATATTCACCTCCAGCACAGCCAGGGAGTTACTTCTGCAAGGAAATCAATGCTGAAAATATCTGCAGAGTTACTCCAAACAATACATAAAGCCTCAAAGTCAAATAAAGCTCCCACCGAGCTTAATCCATAAATGTAAAATAGTTAATACAGTGTTCCACCTGTGAATTTCTTCATCGAGCCACTCAAAAGGCCACGAAGTCTTGAAACTGTATTAATTATCCTAAGAGATCTTTTCTCAGATCACCTCCTCATCCTTCTATAAGTACTTCTACAGAAGATGAGAAATTTTTGGTTGTAGAACTTTGAAATACACTTGAGCTGGAGACTTCTATTTGTACATAGTGTTCACTGGCCCTTGAAGATCTGTTTGTACTAGAGTAGTTAGGTTGAATAGTGAAGATGATTGCTGAACTGAAACATTGGACTTGAAGATTGTAACTGGTTTGACATCAATTTAAAAGCTATTTCTTGGGATCCTGGTCTTTATCACTGGTGAAGTGCTTCTTTCTTTGTTAATCATTTTCCTTCTATGTATGCCATATTGTTCATTTTCCCTCTGTAAAGAACAGTTTAAACAGGGTTAGGATTTTATGTATAGCAGTAACCTTCTCTGGCTGAGAAATATTTATCTTAATGTTTTCTTCAGATTTGTTTATTTAAGAATGATTCAATACAGTTTAAACAGTTAGGAATGTTGGCGTTCCCTCGTCCTTATATTTGCTCAAACGTTGTTCTCGAATGCTATTTCCATTATTTTCTATTAAAGTTAGACTAGAGAAGATATGGTTTGCCCTGATTCCTAGATCCTTTTCTCCAAAGGCAGATTCTGAAAGTTTCCCTTGGTGTTGACTGAAAGAAAACTAGGTTTAAAAGTAATTTATCTGATCTTAAGTTACACTTTGTTTTTCTTATGTGTTTTCATACTTTCTGAAGGTAATTATGTGGATTACTGGATTGTTTGTCAATTAAGCTGCTTTAATAAGAACTTGCCCAAGAAGTCTATGGTTAGCCCTGTCCTTGGTTGGTTTTTAAAACAGTTACTTAAGAGGCTTTTCTTGTTTGGACTGACTATAAATCCTCTGAGAAATTATTATCAATTTCCACCCCTCCAACATTTTAATGTTTCCATTTCATCATTTTAATCTCAATAATCTTGTGGTATAGATAACTTGCCCCTTGGATCACACTTGATGTTGTTGTTCAATTAAAGCCCGGATATGACTCCATAGCCCAATGGACTAAAAACCAGCGTTATATCTATCTATCTGCCAAAACTGTTCTATTTGCTTGCAACTTCTCACTTTTGAAACTTTTTGCACTTAGGACTTTCTCCTCAAGTAACATTTCATGCTCAACCATCCAAAACAAAACAAAACTCTTGGCCTTCATAACTAGCCTAATATCATTACCTTAAGCTTTTCAAAGACAATATCCATCTTTGTACATATTGGAGAGATCCCTCTCCGGATTCAGGAGGGCTAGATCCTAGAATCCAAAATTTGGTTGAAATGATGTTAAGTCTGTGATTGGACTCTCCCAATCTTGCTAATAAATTATAGGGACCTAACATATCCTACCATCGAAAGTTGATAGGGCAGAAATTTGAATGAAGCATTGCCAGCACAAGGGCTGTGCGATCCGTCGAGTTATCATGATTCACCGGAGAAGCGGGCAAGCCCGCGCCGGCCTTTTATCTAAAAAATGCATCCCTTGCAAAGAGTCGGGACTTGGTGCACGTATTAGCTCTAGAATTACTACGGTTATCCGAGTAGTATGGTACCATCAAAAAAACTATAACTGATTTAATGAGCCATCCGCAGTTTCACGGTCTGAATTAGTTCATACTTAGACATGCATGGCTTAATCTTTGAGACAAGCATATGACTACTGGCAGGATCAACCAGGTAGCACCCTCCCACTTCAAAGGGCATTCAAAGTTCTCTCTTACAGAGAGCCAACCTGAACACCCATCAAGTCAAGGACAGGTCAACATATCATGTAAAGCTCTTATACCTTGCACCTCTTGCATCCCCAAGAAGGGATTAGAGCCCACACAGACTACATGCCAAGGACATGCAAGACATCAAATGTAATGGACGATGGATGCAAGATCCACAAAGTGAAAAAATGTGTCAACCCGCCGAGTCACATTGCACCGAGGCTACCTAGGAGCTGGTAACCACCCCCCAACCAGCAAGGATGGAAAAAGCCTTATCACCCACGACAGCCACAGTGAACGGAAAAAGGGGAGAAAACAAAAACAGGGCTCTCTTAGAAATGCCCCCCAAACCCTCCCCGCCTCGCACCAAGGCAACCTAGGAGTCCACTCCGACAACAGCAATAGTGGACCTCGAGTGCCTGCAATGACCCTAATGCAAAGGCAAACAAATGGAGAACGACCAACCGCACAATCTCTCTCTCTCTCTCTCTCTCTCTCTCTCTCTCTCTCTCTCTCTCTCAAACGCCTCCCAACCGTCCCCGCCCCGCACCAAGGCCACCTAGGAGTCCACCCGGACAGCAGCAACGATGGACCTCGATCACCCGATCGCCTGCGGCGACCTCGATGCAAAAGAAAAGTAAGAAAATAAAGGGAGAACAACTGACCCCACGACGTCTCTTAAAAATTCCCTGCAACCCTTCCCTCCCAGCAGCGAGGCCATCTAGGAGTCCACCCGGACAACAGCAACAGCGGACCTCGATCACTTGATCGCCTGCGGCAACCTCACTGCAAAGGAAAAAGAAGGAAGTAGAAGGAGAATTACCAAGTCGACAACCTCTATTAGAAATTCCACTCCGACCCTCCCCGCCCCGCACCAAGGCCACCTAGGAGTCCACCCGGTCAGCAGCAATAGTGGACCTCGATCGTTTGATCGCCGGCGGCACCCTCGATGCAAAAGGATGGAAATAAAACAAGAACAACCGTTCTTGCAACCTCCCTTAAAAATTCCCCCCTCCAACCCTCCCCACCCCGCACTAAGACCACCTAGGAGTCCACCCGGACAGCAGCAATGGTGGACCTCGATCGCTTGATCGCCTGGGGCAACCACGATGCGAAGGCAGAGGAAGAAAATAAATGCATATCAAGAGGCTTGCTACAAAAGGCATGAACATATCCGAACAGGAGGAGGGATCAGGCAGCCCCGCACCCCACACACCCTGCATACAAGCAACCTGGGAGATTGCCCCACCGACTTACCAACTGGACAATGAAAACTTCTCACCTGCAGCCACCTCCACACGGAGGAGGGAGGTCGAAGCGTTCCACCTTCAAGTCCTCCTTCCAGATATAGCCCCCGCCATCAACGTAGCAAGCCTCATCCCTGTTGGACCACAATCGCATGAGCGATCAACAAAACAAGAAATTCCCATCACCTTGTGTCTCAACATTCCAAGCCACATAATCCTACGATGCACGCAAGATGCAAGGAAAAAGCCGACCACTCGAGCAAACAAATGGGCCACCACATCTATCAAGACCTCAAAGCCAACGCAGGGACAAACGACGTGCACTCTGAAAGGAATTCCAAACCTCAATTTTACAACAAGGAGAACCCCGCTCCTCACATCGCCCAATGGAAAAAGCAAGCAAGAGGGGAAGCTTACAGCGAAAACCCCTCCACATTCCTCTTAAACGTATGCATCTCAACCCACAGTGCTGACATAGAAAGAGTACAAGCACAAGAAACCGGCACCGTGAAGAGCCAAACAATGAAGAGGACAGTCGTCTCAAGGAGCCACACACAAAAACCCATCCAATTCTGAGAACACGGAGCGAAGGGGGAATTGTTCACATATGCCTCCAAGGATGAGCATGGCCAACATTACCGCTCATGTGCTACCGAGTGGGGATGGAGAGAATATGAATGTCGACCACCCTAAAAATGACCCAAGGCCATTCTTCAGGCACACCCGAACAAGCAACTCAATTACCAACCCACCTTTCACATGAAAATCCAACCCCTGCCCCCACCAAAAGGGGAGGATGTGAAAAATATAGCGAGGAGCCGATTTCACGAAGCCAACGAGACAAAATCCCACCTCTCCAACCCACCAAAAAGGGAGGAGGTGAACAATATAGCGAAGAGCCAACATCGACGAAGCCAACGAGGAAGAAAATAAATGCATATCAAGAGGCTCGCTACAAAAGGCATGAACATATCCGAACAGGAGGAGGGATCAGGCAACCCCGCACCCCACACACCCTGCATACAAGAAACCTGGGAGATTGCCCCACCGACTTACCAACTGGACAATGAAAACTTCTCAACTGCAGCCACCTCCACACAGAGGAGGGAGGTCGAAGCATTCCACCTTGAAGTCCTCCTTGCAGATATAGCCCCCGCCATCAACGTAGCAAGCCTCATCCCCGTTGGACCACAATCGCATGAGCGATGAACAAAACAAGAAATGCCCATCACCTTGTGTCTCAACATTCCAAGCCACATAATCCTACGATGCATGCAAGTTGCAAGGAAAAAGCCGACCACTCGAGCAAACAAATGGGCCACCACATCTATCAATACCTCAAAGCCAATGCAGGGACAAACGACGTGCACTCTGAAAGGAATTCCCAACCTTAATTTTACAACAGGGAGAACCCTGCTCCTCACATCGCCCAATGGAAAAATCAAGCAAGAGGGGCAGCTTACAGCCAAAACCCCTCCGCATTCCTCTTAAACGTATGCATCTCAACCCACAGTGTTGACATAGAAAGAGTACAAGCACAAGAAACCAGCACCATAAAGGGCCAAACAATGAAGAGGACAGTCGTCTCAAGGAGCCACACACAAAACCCCATCCAATTCCGAGAACACAGAGCGAAGGGGTAATTGTTCACATATGTCTCCAAGGACGAGCATGGCCAACATTACCGCTCATGTGCTACCGAGTGGGGATGGAGAGAATATGAATGTCGACCATCCTACAAATGACCCAAGGCCATTCTTCAGGCACACCTGAACAAGAAACTCAATTACCAACCCACCTTTCACATGAAAATCCAACCCCTCCCCCCACCAAAAGGGGAGGAGGTGAACAATATAGCGAGGAGCCGATTTCATGAAGCCAACAAGACAAAAGCCCACCTCTCCAACCCACCAAAAAAGGAGGAGGTGAACAATATAGTGAAGAGCCAACATCGAGGGAGCCAACGAGCGAGCAAGGGGCACGAGAGTGACATAGGCGACCGACCAGTTGTCTCAAGGAGCCACACAGAGCGACCCCATCCAACTCTAAGAACACAGAGTGAAAGGGTAACTCTTTTCACATATGCCTCCCAGGACAAGCATGGCCAGCATTACCACTCATGTGCTACCGAGTGGGTATGGAGAGAATATGAGAGTCGATGACCCTACAAATGACCCAAGGCCACTCTTCAGGCACACCCGAACAAGAAACTCAGTTACCAACCCACCTTTCACATGAAAATCCAACCCCTCCCCCCACCAAATGGTGAGGAGGTGAACAATATAGCGAGGAGCCGATTTCACGAAGCCAACGAGACAAAATCCCACCTCTCCAACCCACCAAAAAGGGAGGAGGTGAACAATATAGCAAAGAGCCAACATCGAGGGAGCCAACGAGCGAGCAAGGGGCATGAGAGCGACATAGGCAACCGGCCAGTTGTCTCAAGGAGCCACACAGAGCGACCCCATCCAACTCTGAGAACACAGAGCAAAAGGGTAACTCTTTTCACATATGCTTCCCAGGACAAGCATGGCCAACATTACCGCTCATGTGCTACCGAGTGGGGATGGAGAGAAGATGAGAGTCGACGACCCTACAAATGACCCAAGGTCACTCTTCAGGCACACCCGAACAAACAACTCAGTTACCAACCCACCTTTCACACGAAAATCCAACCCCTCCCCCCACCAAAAGGGGAGGAGGTGAACAATATAGCGAGGAGCCGATTTCACGAAGCCAACGAGAAAAAAGCACACCTCTCCAACCCACCAAAAAGGGAGGAGGTGAACAATATAGCGAAGATCCAACATCGACGGAGCCAACGAGCGAGCAAGGGGCACGAGAGCAACATAGGCGACCGGCCAGTTGTCTCAAGGAGCCACACAGAGCGACCTCATCCAACTTTGAGAACACAGAGCGGAAGGGCAACTCTTTTCACATATGCCTCCCAGGACAAGCATGGCCAACATTACCGCTCATGCGCTACCGAGTGGGGATGGAGAGATGATGAATGTCGACGACCCTACAAATGACCCAAGGCCACTCTTCAGGCACACCCGAACAAGCAACTCAGTTACCAACCCACCTTTCACACGAAAATCCAACCCCTCCCCCCACCAAAAGGGGAGGAGGTGAACAATATAGCGAGGAGCCGATTTCACGAAGCCAACGAGACAAAAGCCCACCTCTCAAACCCACCAAAAAGGGAGGAGGTGAACAACATAGTGAAGAGACAACATTGACAGAGCCAAGGAGTGAGCAAGGGGCACGAGAGCGACATAGGCGACCGGCCAGCTGTCTCAAGGAGCCACACGAAGCGACCTAATCCAACTGTGAGAACACAGAGCGAAAGGGTAACTCTTTTCACATATGCCTCCCATGACAAGCATGGCCAACATTACCACTCATGTGCTACGGAGTGGGGATGGAGAAAATATGAATGTCGACCACACTACAAATGACCTAAGGCCATTCTTCAGGCACACCCGAACAAGCAACTCAATTACCAACCCACCTTTCACACGAAAATCCAACCCCTCCCCCCACCAAAAGGGGAGGAGGTGAACAATATAGCGAGGAGCCGATTTCACGAAGCCAACGAGACAAAAGCCCACCTCTCCAACCCACCAAAAAGGGAGGAGTTGAACAATATAGCGAAGAGCCAACATCGACGGAGCCAACGAGCGAGCAAGGGGCACGAGAGCGACATAGGCGACCGGCCACCAGTTGTCTCAAGGAGCCACACAGAGCGACCTCATCCAACTCTGAGAACACAGAGCGTAAGGGTAACTCTTTTCACATATGCCTCCCAGGACAAGCATGGCCAACATTACCGCTCATATGCTACCGAGTGGTGATGGAGAGAAGAAATTCGATGACCCTAAAAATGACCCAAGGCCATTCTTTAGGCACAACCGAACAAAACAACTCAATTACCAACCCACCTTTCACACAAAAAGAAAATCTGATAAGCGCACCCTCGGACAAAATGGGGCAACCCGAACACCCTCATTTGTGCGCCCTCACCCGGGGCGACACGGAGCGCCCGCCCGAACGGATGCACATGGGAGCCAACGGCAAATGGGCCACCTGGATGTGCACAAGGCACCCGAGTAGTCACAACTTAGCAAATATTGCACGGGCGCCCTCGGGCCAAACGACCCGACCCGAACGGACGACCTCACCCGGCACGACGAAACGACCTGACCTGAACGGACGCCCTCACCCGGCATGAGACGGCGAGCCCACCCGAACAGACGCACATGGGAGAAAATGGAAAACGGGCCGCCTGGACGTGCACAAGGCACCCGGGTGGTCACAACTTAGCAAATTTTCCATGGGCACCGTCGGGCCAAACGACCCGACCCGAACGAGCGCCCTCACCCGGTATGCCCACCCGAACGAACGCCATCACCTGGCCTGACACGGCACACCCGACCCGTACAGACACACATGGGTGCAAGTGGCAAACGAACTTCCCGGACGTGCACAAGGCACCCGGGCGGTCACAACTTAGCAAATCTGACATGGGGGCCCTCGGGCCAAACGACCTGACCCGAACGGACGCCCTCACCCGGCACGCCCACCCGAACGGGCGCATATGGGAGCAAACGGCAAACGGGCCGCCCGAATGTGCACAAGGCACCCGGGCAGTCACAACTTAGAAAATCTGACATGGGCGCCTTCGGGCCAAACGATCGGACCCGAACGGACGACCTCACCTGGCACGACCAAACGACCCTACCCGAACGGACGCCCTCACCCGGCACGACACGGCGCGCCGACCCGAACATATGCACATGGGAGAAAATGGTAAACGGGCTGCCCGGACGTGTACAAGGCACCCGGGCGGTCACAACTTAGCAAATCTGACACAGGCACCCTCGGGCCAAATTACCCGACCCGAACGGACGCCCTCACTCGGCACGACACGGTGCGCCAACCCGAATGGACGCACATGGGAGAAAACGGCAAACGGGCCGCCCGGACGTGCAGAGCACCGGCGGTCACAACTAACAAATCGACACGGGCGCCCTCGGGCCAAACCACACCGGGCCGAACGGATGACCTCACCACGCACGGCAAGCGACCCAACCCGAACGGACGCCCTCACCGGCACGACCAAACGACACGAGGGCGAACGAATGCACCGCGGGAGCAAACGGAAAACGGGCCGCCCGGACGTGTACAAGGCACCCGGGCGGTCACAACTTAGCAAATTTGACACGGGCGCCCTAGGACCAAACGACCTGACCCGAACGCACACCCTCACCCGGCGCGACATGGCGCGCACACCCGAACAGACGCACATGGGAGCAAACGGAAAACGGGCCGCCCGGACGTGTACAAGGCACCCGGGCGGTCACAACTTAGCAAATTTGACACGGGCGCCCTAGGACCAAACGACCTGACCCGAACGCACACCCTCACCCGGCGCGACATGGCGCGCACACCCGAACAGACGCACATGGGAGCAAACAGAAAACTGGCCGCCCGGACGTGCACAAAGCAACCGGGTGGTCACAACTTAGCAAATCTGACATGGGCGCTCTCGGGCCAAACCACCCGACCCGAACGGATGCCCTCACCCGACACACCCACCCGAAAGGACGCCCTCACCCGGCGCGACACGGCACGCCCGACTAAACGGACGCACATGGGAGAAAACGACAAACGGGCCACCCGGACGTGCACAAAGCACCCGGGCGGTCACAACTTAGCAAATCTAACACGGGCGCCCTCGTGCCAAACGACCGGACCTGACCCAATCGGACGCCCTCGCCCGGCACGCCCACCCGAACGGATGCCTTCGTGCCGCACGACCAAACGACCTGACCCGAACGGCCGCCCTCACCCGGCACGACCGAACGACCCAACCCGAACAGACACCCTCACCCAGCACGACCAAACGACCCGACCCGAACGGACGCACATGGGAGCAAACGGCAAACGGGCCACCCGGACGTGCACAAGGCATCCGGGCAGTCACAACTTAGCAAATCTGACACGGTTGCCCTCGGGCCAAACGACCCGACCCGACCTGAACGGATGCCCTCACCCGGCACGACCGAACGACCCGACCCGAACGAATGCCCTTACCCGGCACGACCGAACGACCCGACCCGAACGGACGCCCTCACCCGGCATGAACGAACGACCCGACCCGAACGGACGCCCTCACCCGGCACGACCGAACGACCCGACCAAACGGACGCACATGGGAGCAAACGGAAAACGGGCGACCCAGACGTGCAAAGGGCACCCTGGCGGTCACGACTTAGCAAATCTAACACGGGCGCCCTCGGGCCAAACGACCCAAACGGACGCCCTCACCCGGCACGACCGAACGACCCGACCCGAACGGACGCCCTCACCCGGCACGACCAAACGACCTGACCCGAACGGACGCCCTCACCCGGCACGACCGAACGACCCGACCAAACGAACGCACATGGGAGCAAATGGCAAACAGGCCACCCAGATGTGCACAGGGCACCCGGGCGGTCACGGCTTAGCAAATCTGACACGGGCGCCCTCGGGCCAAATGACCCGACCCAACCCGAACGGATGCCCTCACCCGGCACGATCGAATGACCCGACCCGAACGGAAGCCCTCACCCAGCACGATCGAACGACCCGACCCGAACAGACGCCCTCACCCGGCACGACCGAACGACCCGACCAAACGGACACACATGGGAGCAAACGGCAAACGGGCCGCCCGGACGTGCACAAGGCACCCGGGCGGTCACAACTTAGCAAATCTGACACGGGTGCCCTCCGACCAAACAGCCCGACCCGAACAGACGCCCTCACCTGGCACGACCGAACGACCCGACCCGAACGGATGTCCTCACCCGGCACGACCGAACGACCCGACCCGAACAGACGCCCTCACCCGGCACGACCAAACGACCAGACCAAACAGACGCACATGGGAGCAAACGGAAAACGGGCCGCTAGGACGTGCACAAGGCACCCGGGCGGTCACGACTTAGAAAATCTGACACGGGTGCCCTCGGGCCAAACGACCCAACCCGAGCTGAACGGACGCCCTCACTCGACACGACCGAACGACTCGACCCGAACGGACGCCCTCACCCGGCACGATCGAACGACCCGAACCGAACGGACGCCCTCACCGGGCACGATCGAGCAACCCGACCCGAAAGGACGCCCTCACCTGGCATGACCAAACGACCCGACCAAACGGACGCACATGGGAGAAAATGGTAAACGAGCTGCCCAGACGTGCACAAGGCACCCAGGCGGTCACAACATAGCAAATCTGACACGGGCGCCCTCGGGCCAAACGACCCGACCCGACCCGAACGGACGCTCTCACCCTGCACGCCCACCCGAACGGACGCCTTCGGGCCAAATGACCCGACCCAACCCGACCGGACGCCCTCACCCGGCACGACCAAACGACCCGACCCGAATGGACGCCCTCACCCAGTGCGCCCGACCAAACGGACGCACATGGGAGCAAACAGCAAACGGGCCGCCCAGACGTGCACAAGGGACCCGTGTGGTCACAACTTAGCAAATCTGACACGGACGCCCTCCGGCCAAACGACCCGACCCGACCCGAACGAACGCCCTCACTCGGCACGCCCACCCGAATGAACGCCCTCGTGCCAAACGACCCGACCCGACCCGAACGGACGCACTCACCCGGCACGACCAAACGACCCGACTCGAACGGACGCCCTCACACGGCACGCCAACCCGAACGGACGCCCTCGGGGCAAATGACCCGACCCGACCTGAACGGACGCCCTCACCCGGCACGCCCACCCAAACGGACGCCCTCAGGCCAAACGACCCGACCCGACCCGAACGGACAACCTCACCCGGTACCCCCACCCGAACGGACGCCCTCGGGCCAGACGACCCGACCCGACCCCAACGACCGAACGGAAACCCTCACCTGGCACGACCAAACGACCCGACCCGAACGGACGCCCTCACCCGGCACACCCACCCGAACGGACGCCCTCACCGGCACGCCCACCGAACGGACGCCACCGCGGGGGCCAGCGACCGGCAGGCCAGGCAGCCGACAGGACGCCCTCACCTGGCACGCCCACCCTAACGGACGCCCTCCGGCCAAACGACCTGACCCGACCCGAACGGACGCCCTCACTCGACACGCCCACCCGAACGGACGCCCTCGTGCCAAACGACCCGACCCGACCCGAACGGATGCCCTCACCCGGCACGACCAAACGACCCGACCCGAACGGACGCCCTCACACGGTACACCCACCCGAACGGACGCCCTCGGGGCAAACGACCCGACTCGACCCGAGCGGATGCCCTCACCCGGCACGCCCACCTAAACGGACGCCCTCAGGCCAAATGACCCGACCCGACCCGAATGGACAACCTCACCCGGCACCCCCACCCGAACGGACGCCCTCGGGCCAGACAACCCGACCCGACCCCAACGACCGAACAGAAACCCTCACCCGGCACGGCCAAACGACCCGACCCGAACGGATGTCCTCACCCGGCACACCCACCCGAATGGACGCCCTCGGGCCAAACGACCCGACCCGGCCCGAATGGACGCCCTCACCCGGCACGCCCACCCAAACTGATGCCCTCGGGCCAAACGACCCGACCCGACCAGAACGACCGAACGGACGCCCTCACCCGGCACGACCATACGACCCGACCCGAACGGACGCCCTCACCCGGCACACCCATCCGAACGGGCGCCCTCGGGCCAAACGACCCGACCCGGCCCGAATGGACGCCCTCACCCGGCATGCCCATCCGAACGGACGCCCTCGGGCCAAACGACCTGACCCGACTAGAACGACCGAACGGACGCCCTCACCCGGCACGACCAAACGACCCGACCTGAACGGACGCCCTCACTCGGCACGCCCACCCGAACGGACGCCCTTGGGCCAAACGACCCGACTCGACCCGAATGACCGAACGGACGCCCTCACCCTGCACGACCAAACGACTCGACCCGAATGGACGCCCTCACCCAGCACGCCCACCCGAATGGACGCCCTCAGGCCAAACAACCAAACGACCCGACCCGAACGGACGCCCTCACCTAGCACGCCCACCTAAACGGACGCCCTCGGGCCAAACGACCCGACCCGACCCGAATGGACGCCCTCACCCGGCACGCCCACCTGAACGGACGCCCTCAGGCCAAATGACCCGACCCGACCCGAACGGATGCCCTCACCTGGCACGACCAAACGACCTGACCCGAACGGACGCCCTTGGGCCAAACAACCCGACTCGACCCGAACGGATGCCCTTGGGCCAAACGACCCGACCCAACCCAAACAGACGCCCTCACCCGGCACGACCAAACAACCCGACCCGAACGGACGCCCTCACCCGGCATGACCAAACGACCCGACCAAATGGACGCACATGGGAGCAAACGGCAAACGGGCCGCCCGGACGTGCACAGGGTACCCGGGCGGTCACAACTTAGCAAATCTGACATGGGCGCCCTCCGATCAAATGGCCCTACCAGAACGGATGCCCTCACCCGGTGCCACATGGCCCACCTGACCAAACGAACGCACATGGGAGCAAACGGCAAACGGGCCGCTTGGACGTGCACAAGGCACCCAGGCGGTCACAACTTAGCAAATCTGATACGGGCTCCCTCGGCCCAAATGACCCAACCCGAACGTGTTTGGCCGCGCGACCTCACCCGACGCTACAGGGCCCGCCCGACCCGACCCAAACACGTTTGGCCTAGCACCCTCACCCGGCGTGCTCGACCCGACTCGGACGCGTTTGGCCCGGCACCCTCACCCAGCGCGCCCAACCCGACCCAGACGCGTTTGGCCCGGCACGCTCAACCCGACCTGAACGCCTTTGGTCGAGCGCCCTCACCCAGTGCGCCCGACCCGACCCGAGCATGTTTGGCCAAGCGCGCCCGACCCGACCCGAACGCCTTTGGCCGGACGCCCTCACTCGGTGCGCCCGACCCGACCCGAACGCGTTTGGCTGGGCGAGTCAGGTGACCCACGACTGGGCGCCTCTGCACGAACTACACGACCGTACGGAAGCCATTCCAGGAGCGTCTGGAGTTGGAATTGAGTGCCGTAAATTGCAGAATGTGCGTATTGACGGGCCGCATCTAACCGTACAGTTGGGAAGCGGATTGGACACACAAGGAGCTCGAGGGACGGTCTAAACTGATTTGTAGTGCCGATTTGAGTGACCCGGTAGCACTTGGGCAGTTTTGTGCAGGATATTCCCAAGGTAAATTCTGATGATTGTAAATGATTGCTGTAGGCTAGTTTGATGGTTGACAAGCCTTAGAGCTTGGTAAAAAGGCTAACTTGCCTTACCAAGGAGCAGAAGTGGCTTCTGCTGGATTGGAGCTTATTATTTCATATTTATGAAACGTATTATCGGTCGGACTCATTATTAACAGGGAATTGCCCCTCCCTTGTATGTATGAGTGTACTTGTGGATTGATAATGATGTTTATGTTTATTTCCGCATATCGAGAGAACCTTTGGTTAATAACTAACAAGTGTTGCTAAAGGCGTAGTCTATATACTTGAGTATTTGGAAAAAGAAAAAAGTACGGTAGTGCCGCACCCATCTATAGCGTGGTTGAAAGACACTCGAGGTATAGGGGCGTGACAACTAGGCACACGGGCAGTCACAACTTAGCATTTTCGATACGACCTCCCTCACACGACCCGACCTGAACGCGTTTCCTTGGGCGCCCTCACACGGCACGACCTGACCTGCCCTAACGAAGGCACAAAGAAGAAAATGGCAATCGGGTCGCACGAACGTGCACAAGGCACAGGGGCGGTCACAACTTAGCATTTTTTATATGGCCTCCCTCACACGACCTGACCCGAACACGTTTCCTTGGGCGCCCTCACACGGCACGACCCGACCCGCCCGAACGAAGGCACAAGGGAGCAAACGGAAAATGGGTCGCACAAACAAGCACAAGGCACACGAGAAGTCACAAATTAGCATTTTTTATATGGCCTCCCTCACACAGCATGACCCGACCCGACCCGCCCGAACGAAGGCACAAGGGAGAAAATCGGAAACTGGCCGCGTGAACGTACACAAGGCAGGCGACGCGGTCACAACTTAGCTTTTTTTATACGGCTGCCCTCACACGACCCGACCTGAACGCGTTTCTTTGGGCGGCCTCACGCGACCCGACTCGACCGAATGTGTTTCCCTGCTCGAAGGTATGCATCCCATAGTGCATCAAAATCAAGACCAGTCTCGATCTCAGTTCCTCAGTGAACTAGATACTGCAAGGTCATTGTAGTATGAAGCCTCCAATGAATGAAACTCCATCATGAACTCCCACGCATCATCCTATCCAAAGCGTTAGAAAGCATACTTGTATTGCCCACGAGTGCCACCACAAGTTGTTCTCACCCTGCAAGTCATATGAATGTGCTCGTAGGCTGCTCATCCAACCAATGTCTTATTGCTCAAAGTGAACAACTTCCATCAGCCCATCTATAAAAGATCTCCATGTAGCACCAACAATCGATCATGCTCAGCATATTCCTTCTTGACACTCCTCCATGATGCTCATAAGTGGGCACCCAGTAAGTGCACCTGCATAATGTCTCCACATAATGTCTTGCCATGCCCTCGTGTCAATGTACATGACTTTGGTTGCCCATGTGTCCATCAAGAGTAGACTCGCCTCAACCCTAGTCACCATCATGTGTATAGTGTACAGGTTAAGTGCCCTCAGTCACTTCTACCATCATCATCATGGGTACTTACTCCAAGGCTTCTCCCCTGCTAAAGGTGCACCAAGAGTTCCTTCTTGGTTGTAAGCCATGAAGAAGTCTACCTAGACAATGTGCCCTACCACCAAGGCAGTCCATGAGTCAATCCGGGCACCTAGCCAGTTTTCATGTGGCTAAGCATGACCCGTATCTATCACAGAGATCATCAAGTTCCACCCTTGTCATGGGAGTTTGAACCTACTAGAGCGAGGTCACAAATTTCCCTATCAAGGCCTACAACAAGAAATGCTCCCCTTGCTTCTCCAATGTACAAGGTTCCATCATAGTCATCCGAGGAAAGGTCCTCCACGGTATTGGAAAAGAAGTCATCTTCTTTCCCATCCCTGCATACGGTCCATCTCCCGGATGCTCAATTGAAACACGAGCCATGTCTTCATGAAGAATCTCTAAGCGAGTGTCCTCCGTCCTCATCAATGTCTGCAATGCTTCCGATCCTGGTACCGCCTGCTCATAAAGTTCCTCCTCGATCATTGTCCCTTCTGCAAAATTTTCATGTGGTTCATCCCCCAATGCCTGCAATGTGCTTGGTCCAGGTTCAACTTGTTCCACGAGTTCTTCCTCGATCATATCCGCATCCTCAATATCCTCCCCAGAATCATCCATCACCGATGCTTGTGATGTGCTTGGCCCTGGTCCAACCTGTTCATCAAGTTCGTCCTCGACTTCTACCACATCTGCAACATCCTTGTGAGAATCGTCCACCATCAATGCTTGTAATGTGCTTGGTCCTGGTCCAACTTGTTCATCAACTTCTTCCTTGACTTCAATCACATCTACAACATCCTTTGGTTCGGCCACAGTGGGCTTCATGCCACCATGCTTCATATTTCCAAGGTCTCTAAGCTTGAGAAGCTTTTCAAGTAACTTCCTTCGCTCTTCTTCCACCTTGTCCATTTCTGCTCGGAGAATTCTCACTTTCTTCATAAGTCAAAACATTTCATCTTTTCTCATGCCAGATGTCCTCCTCTTGCACAATGTATCAATGGTCTAACTCGCCTCATCAAACTCCTTTTCCACTTCCTTCGACTTCTCTTTAATTTCTTTGAAGTTCATTTCCAATGAAACAAAGTCATCCATCAAGCTTCAATACCACCTGCAACACTGCAACGGTATCCCTACTCAATAATAATAATAAAAAAAGCCACAAAAATGTAGCTCTGATACCAACTATCACGCCCTTATACCTGTGGTAGTCTCCCAACCGCTCTATAGACGGGTGCGGCACTACCTTATTTTTCTCTTTTCAAATACTCAATAAGTAGACTACGCCTAACTCAATACTTGTTTAATTAATCTTCCAAAGTGATCTTGTGCAGAAATAAAACAACAAAAAACATCAATATCAAACGACATGAATGCCCATACATTCAAGGGAGGGGCAAATCCCGTTAATAAGTCTGCCTAGTATTATGCTTCAATAAATATGTACAATCTACAATAACTATACAACCAAGCCTCCATAAACCATTTATGCTTCTTTCCAAATGTGCTTGTACCTGGGTCTAGCCATAACAGCTTCCCAACAGTGCAAAAAATCCAAAGGAACCCCAAAATTCCCTTTCAGAACATGTCTTTGAAGTCTGCGCGAATTCTGGTTCGAGTGGGTCACTCGGGTCATAGACGCCCTCGGCACCCTGAACGCGTTTCCGCACGTGGGTCACCGGGGTCACGGTCTGCACGCGTTTCCTGAACACGTTCGACCCGACCCGACCTGACCCTGCTGAACAAACTCTGTGCCTTCAAACACTGTTCTCTCACGAACCCGAATCGACCTGAACGCGCCCGCCCTGAACACTGTTCTCCACGCGTCCTGTGGAAGGAACTCGACTCGACCATGCACTAAACACTGCACCGCACACGCCCTGCGGAAGGAACCCGACTCGACCTACGGGTGAACGCCGAACGGGTTTTTACCCGACTCGACCTAGACTCCGTTTCCCTGTTGCGGCTTCGCCCTCCACCCCCGACCTTCGCTGTGGCTCGAGCATTAGCTTGCCAATGGTGGAATCAGCAAGATGTTGATGTCCTTCTTTCTTTCCTTTATCGTCCATCGCACGTCCTCCTTTCGTCGTTACTTTGCCCACACATTGCTTCCATGGGTGGGGCTTGACCCATATAAGGCCGACCCAATAAACACCCATAAAGCCTTGGTTACGACGTGGCATTTCCTCCTTAACGTCGGCTTGCCACCACGGCCGGCCTATAAAACATCCAAGCCAACACACGGCCATTTTTGGACGCGTTTATGCACGTCACTCCTAAACGTTGCACGGTCACCATGATAACGTTGCATAGTAGCCGAATGATGTTTTCGTCTATTGGCGCGCCCGTCTAACCTTTCGTCGTGGTTTTCGTCGTTCTTCGCATGTCCACCGAACGATTCCAATGCCTTCCATCATCGTCCTCAGCTCGTG
>JAXQQM020088403.1:242500-262500 GCA_034641835.2 Pinus albicaulis | reverse complement strand
AAAACAGAGGGACACCGCCGTTCGAGGGGGGCGTTAGCTTAACCAAAAAGAAGGAAAACACGGCACCCAATCAAAAGCATCGCACGTTTTCGCACCCTTCCACATACTACATTGCGACGCAACATCCTTTCTATCTACACGACATAACAAGTGGCAATCAAACAACCAAGCAGAGACAAGCCACAACCTAAACTTGACCACTAGAAAAGCTGAGGGCCCCGACGAGACAAGTGCCTAGAGCACGTTACTACTGAGAGGTAAATGACCCCACAAGGCTTCAGACAAAAAATGCACTAATAGCAAACCCACCCCGCTATTGCACCCCTCTGTGTACAAGACACCCGAAAACCTTTCCAGCCAAAAATTCAAGGGGGCCCGAACAACCGAAACTCCAAAGACGAGTTATTACAGGCTGACACTCAACGCTGGATAAAGCCCAAGGCCACAAATACGCCGGCGGTGCAACGTCACACCCTACAAAGAGGGAAGCCCCCAAAGCGCACACCACAACGCTATTGCAACAATCGACACATCCAAGAAATGACCAAGTCGCGCAAAAAAACCCACAATCCAAATGGTGAGGACTAGGACATAACCTACTTCCTACTTTTCCTTGGAAGGGGGAGTGGCTCAAGAAAGGACGAGGAATTCCCTCAACACCAAAGGGGGACAAGAAAATAATGCTACCTCGTGCCCATTGAAGAGGAAACTTGCAATTTTGATGGAGCTCGAACCAAGGGAGGGCTATTTCATTACCTAGACCCAACCCTTCCGCGAGGGCATGTCAAGGAACAGTCGAGAGGACTAGGGTGGCCAGCCCAGCGGATTGCTCCGCTCTTCATCCATCCCATATTTGACCCCACCCCAACATTTTCGCCTTGCGAAAGGGTTGAGGTAGGAAGCGCATGTGCAACCACTCCCTTGACCCAACCACCAACAAAAAGGCTCGCCCAAGCAAACACATAAACCACTGCCGCCGCCTTTTGGAGAGAACCAAATATGGAGGCCCACATCTTCCAACGAAAAAAGGACCGAACAACCCCGCTACGAACGAGTCTGAATTTTTCCATCATGTTTCCCAAGCACCTCGAAGGCAGAGGAAGAAAATAAATTCATATGAAGAGGATCAGGCAGCCCCGCACCCCACACACCCTGCATACAAGAAACCTGGAAGATTGCCCCACCGACTTACCAACTGGAAAATGAAAACTTCTCACCTGCAGCCACCTCCACACAAAGGAGGGAGGTCAAAGCATTCCACCTTGAAGTCCTCCTTCCAGATATAGCCCCCGCCATCAACGTAGCAAGCCTCATCCCCGTTGGACCACAATCGCATGAGCGATCAACAAAACAAGAAATGCCCATCACCTTGTGTCTCAACATTCCAAGCCGCATAATCCTACGATGCACGCAAGATGCAAGGAAAAATCCAACCACTCGAGCAAACAAATGGGCCACCACATCTATCAATACCTCAAATCCAACGCAGGGACAAACGACGTGCACTCTGAAAGGAATTCCCAACCTTAATTTTACAACAAGGAGAACCCTGCTCCTCACATCGCCCAATGGAAAAAGCAAGCAAGAGGGGCAGCTTACAGCCAAAACCCCTCCTCATTCCTCTTAAATGTATGCATCTCAACCCACAGTGCTGACATAGAAAGAGTACAAGCACAAGAAACCAGCACCATAAAGGGCCAAACAATGAAGATGACAGTCTTCTCAAGGAGCCACACACAAAAACCCATCCAATTCCGAGAAAATGGAGCGAAGGGGTAATTGTTCACATATGCCTCCAAGGACGAG
Organism: Pinus albicaulis; assembly: GCA_034641835.2. Classification (NCBI taxonomy): domain Eukaryota; kingdom Viridiplantae; phylum Streptophyta; class Pinopsida; order Pinales; family Pinaceae; genus Pinus; species Pinus albicaulis. The sequence goes on along the minus strand of JAXQQM020088403.1, from coordinate 260,694 downwards.
CATGGCCAACATTACCGCTCATGTGCTACCGAGTGGGGATGGAGAGAATATGAATGTCGACCACCCTACAAATGACCCAAGGCCATTCTTCAGGCACACCCAAACAAGCAACTCAATTACCCACCCACCTTTCACACGAAATTCCAACCCCTCCCCCCACCAAAAGGGGAGGAGGTGGACAATATAGCGAGGAGCCGATTTCACGAAGCCAACGAGACAAAAGCCCATCTCTCCAACCCACCAAAAAAGGAGGAGGTGAACAATATAGTGAAGAGCCAACATCGACGAAGCCAACGAGTGAGCAAGGGGCACGAGAGCGACATAGGCGACCGGCCAGTTGTCTCAAGGAGCCACACAAAGCGACCTCAACCAACTCTGAGAACACAGAGTGAAAGTGTAACTCTTTTCACATATGCCTCCCAGGACAAGCATGGCCAACATTACCGCTCATGTTCTACATAGTGGGGATGGAGTGAATATGAATGTTGACCACCCTACAAATGACCCAAGGCCATTCTTCAGGCCCACCCGAACAAGAAACTCAATTTACCAACCCACCTTTCACACGAAAATCCAACCCCTCCCCCCACCAAAAGGGGAGGAGGTGAACAATATAGCGAGGAGCCGATTTCACAAAGCCAACGAGACAAAAGCCCACCTCTCCAACCCACCAAAAAGGGAGGAGGTGAACAATATAGCGAAGAGCCAACATCGACGGAGCCAACGAGCGAGCAAGGGGCACGAGAGCGACATAGGCGACCAGCCAGTTGTCTCAAGGAGCCACACACAACGACCTCATCCAACTCTGAGAACACAGAGTGAAAGGGTAACTCTTTTCACATATGCCTCCAAGGACGAGCATGGCCAACATTACCGCTCATGTGCTACCGAGTGGGGATGGAGATAATATGAATGTCGACCACCCTACAAATGACCCAAGGCCATTCTTCAGGCACACCCGAACAACCAACTCAATTTACCAACCCACCTTTCACACGAAAATCCAACCCCTCCCCCCACCAAAAGGGGAGGAGGTGAACAATATAGTGAGGAGCCGATTTCACGAAGCCAACGAGACAAAATCCCACCTCTCAAACCCACCAAAAAGGGAGGAGGTGAAAAATATAGTGAAGAGCCAACATCGAGGGAGCCAACGAGCGAGAAAGGGGCATGAGAGTGACATAGGCGACCAGCCAGTTGTCTCAAGGAGCCACACAGAGCGACCCCATCCAACTCTGAGAACACAGAGTGAAAGGGTAACTCTTTTCACATATGCCTCCAAGGACAAGCATGGCCAACATTACCGCTCATGTGCTACCGAGTGGGCATGGAGAGAAGATGAGAGTTGACGACCCTACAAATGACCCAAGGCCACTCTTCAGGCACACCCGAACAAACAACTCAGTTACCAACCCACCTTTCACATGAAAATCCAACCCCTCCCCCCACCAAAAGGGGAGGAGGTGAACAATATAGCGAGGACCCGATTTCACGAAGTCAACGAGACAAAAGCCCACCTCTCCAACCCACCAAACAGGGAGGAGGTGAACAATATAGTGAAGAGCCAACATCGACGGAGCCAATGAGCGAGCAAGGGGCACGAGAGCGACATAGGCGATCGGCCAGTTGTCTCAAGTAGCCACACAGAGCGACCTCATCCAACTCTGAGAACACAGAGCGAAAGGGTAACTCTTTTCACATATGCCTCCCAGGACAAGCATGGCCAACATTACCGCTCATGTGCTACCGAGTGGGGATGGAGAGAAGATGAGAGTCGATGACCCTACAAATGACCCAAGGCCACTCTTCAGGCACACCCGAACAAGCAACTTAGTTACCAACCCACCTTTCACACGAAAATCCAACCCCTCCCCCCACCAAAAGGGGAGGAGGTGAACAATATAGCGAGGAGCCGATTTCACGAAGCCAACGAGACAAAAGCCCACCTCTCAAACCCACCAAAAAGGGAGGAGGTGAACAATATAGTGAAGAGCCAACATTGACAGAGCCAAGGAGTGAGCAAGGGGCACGAGAGCGACATAGGCGACAGGCCAGCTGTCTCAAGGAGCCACACGAAGCGACCTAATCCAACTGTGAGAACATAGAGCGAAAGGGTAACTCTTTTCACATATGCCTCCCATGACAAGCATGGCCAACATTACCACTCATGTGCTACGGAGTGGGGATGGAGAGAATATGAATGTCAACCACACTACAAATGACCCAAGGCCATTCTTCAGGCACACCCGAACAAGCAACTCAATTACCAACCCACCTTTCACACGAAAATCCAACCCCTCCCCCCACCAAAAGGAGAGGAGGTGAACAATATAGCGAGGACCCGATTTCACGAAGCCAACGAGACAAAAGCACACCTCTCCAACCCACCAAAAAGGGAGGAGGTGAACAATATAGCGGAGAGCCAACATCGAGGGAGCCAACGAGTGAGCAAGGGGCACGCGAGCGACATAGGCTACCGGCCAGTTGTCTCAAGGAGCCACACAGAGCAACCTCATCCAACTCTGAGAACACAAAGCGTAAGGGTAACTCTTTTCACATATGCCTCCCAGGACAAGCATGGCCAACATTACCGCTCATATGCTACCGAGTGGTGATGGAGAGAAGAAAGTCGACGACCCTAAAAATGACCCAAGGCCATTCTTTAGGCACAACCAAAAAAAACAACTCAATTACCAACCCACCTTTCACAAGAAAAGAAAATCTGATAAGCGCACCCTCAGACAAAACGGAGTGACTCGAACGCCCTCGTCCGTGCGCCCTCACCCGGGGAGACACGAAGCACCCGCTCGAACGAACGGACATGGGAGCAAACGGCAAACGGGCCGCCCGGACGTGCACAAGGCACCCGGGTGGTCACAACTTAGCAAATATGGCACGGGCGCCCTCAGGCCAAACGACCCGACCCGAACGAACGACCTCACCCGGCACGACGAAACGACCCGACTCGAATGGATGCCCTCACCCGGCATGAGACGGCGAGACCACCCGAAAGGACGCACATGGGAGCAAACAGGCCGCCTAGACGTGCACAAGGCACCCAGGCGGTCACAACTTAGCAAATCTACCACGGGCGCCCTCGGGCCAAACGACCCGACACGAACAGGCACCTTCACCTGGCACGCCCACCTGAACGAACACCATCACCCGGCTTGACACGGCATGCCCGACCCGAACGGACGCACATGGGAGCAAACAGCAAACGAACCACCCGGACGTTTGCAAGGCACCCGAGTGGTCACAACTTAGCAAATCTGACACGGGCACCCTCGGGCCAAACGACCCGACCCGAACGAACGCCCTCACCCGGTGCGCCCACCCAAACGGACGCACATGGGAGCAAACGGCAAACAGACCGCCCGAACGTGCACAAGGCACTCGAGTGGTCATAACTTAGCAAATCTGACATGGGCGCCTTCGGGCCAAACGATCCAACCCGAACAAACGACCTCACCCGGCATGACCAAACGACCCGACCCGAACAGACGCCCTCACCCAGCACGACACGGCGCACCGACCCGAACGTACGCACATGGGAGCAAACAAAAAATGGGCCGCCCGAATGTGCACAAGGCACTCGGACGGTCACAACTTAGCAAATCTGACATGGGCGCCCTCGGGCCAAATGACCCGACCCAAACGGATGCCCTCACCCGACATGACACGGCACGCCAACCCGAACAGACGCACATGGGAGCAAATGGAAAACGGGCCACCCGGAGATGCATAAGGCACTCGGGTGGTCACAACTTAGCAAATCTGACACGGGCGCCCTCAAGCCAAACCACCCGACCCGAACGGACGACCTCACCTGGCACGACGAAACGACCCGACCCGAACGGACGCCCTCACCCGGCATGACCAAACGACCCGACCCGAACGGACGCACATGGGAGCAAACAGCAAGCGGGCCGCCCGGACGTGCACAAGGCACCCGGGTGGTCACAACTTAGCAAATCTGACACGGGCGCCCTAGGACCAAACGACCCAACCCGAACGGACGCCCTCACCCGGTGCGACATGGCGCGCCCACCCGAACGGACGCACCTGGGAGAAAATGGCAAACGGGCCGCCTGGACATGCACAAAGCCCCAGGGCGGTCACAACTTAGCAAATATGACACAGGTGCTCTCGGGCCAAACCACCCGACCCGAACGGACGCCCTCACCCGGCACGCCCACCCGAACAGACACCCTCACCCGGCACGACACGGCACACCCGACCAAACGGACGCACATGGTAACAAACGACAAACGGGCCACCCGGACGTGCACAAAGCACCCAGGCGGTCACAACTTAGCAAATCTAACACGGGTGCCCTCGAGCCAAATGACCGGACCCGACCCGAACGAATGCCCTCGCCCGGCACGCCCACCAGAACAGACGCCTTCGTGCCGCACGACCAAACGACCCGACCAGAACGGCCGCCCTCACCCGACACGACCGAACGACCCAACCCGAACGAACGCCCTCACCTGGCACGACCAAACGACCTGACCCGAATGGACGCACATGGGAGCAAACGGCAAACGGGCCGCCCGGACGTGCACAAGGAACCCGGGCGGTCACAACTTAGCAAATCTAACACGGGTGCCCTCGGGGCAAACGACCCGATCCGACCCGAACGGATGCCCTCACCCGGCACGACCGAACGACCCGACCCGAACGAATGCCCTTACCTGGCACGACTAAACGACCCGACCCGAATGGACGCGCTCACCCGGCAAGACCAAACGACCCGACCCGAATGGACGCCCTCACCCGGCACGACCAAACGACCCAACCAAATGGACGCACATGGGATCAAACGGCAAACGGGCCACCCGGACATGCACAGGTGTCACGCCCCTATACCACGAGTGTCTTCCAACCACGTCTTGTAGGCAGGTGTGGCACTGCCGTACTTTTTTTTTCTAAATACTCAAGTACCCAGACTACACCTATAGAAACATTCGTTAGTTATTATTACAAATGTTCTTTCAATGTGCGGAAATAAACATAAACATCAATATCAAACCACAAGTACGCCCATACATACAAGGGAGGGGCAACTCCCTTTTAAAATGAGTCTGCCCAGATATTATGTTTCATAAAAGTAAAAGTACAATAGTCAAGGCTATTTGCCTCTTGGTCAAGTTCTAAGGCTTTCCAATCCTCAAACTAGCTTACAACAGACATGTACAACCATCGAAGTTCACCGTCGGAAGTGCTGCCCAAAACTACCCAAGTGCTGGTCACTTGGGTCACCCAACCATTGCTCCAAATTAGTGCAGAGCATTTTCTGAGCTGACCGTGTGTCCAATCCATCCCAAACCTATATGGTTGGATTCCCCTCATAATTATGCACCTTCTGGTTTTTACGGCACCTCAATCCGACACCCAACACTCCCGGAATCGAAATTTTAGTGTAGGGTCGCTGCCGTTACTCAGCGCCCAAGCACGACCCGACTCGACCCGCCATTCAGAGGCGCCCGCCCAGACCCGACCCGACCCGACATGCGGTGCAGCTGTAGTGGTCTGCGGTGCACTCGTCCAACTCAACCCGACTCGACCAAAGTGTGTCCTCCTTCGTCCTTCGCCCAACGAGTTATTGGAAACTCGTTGTGTACCTTGGTTGTTCTTCCTTGTTGTTGTTCTCTTGTTCGATCTTGCTTGACCGAATTGTTGTTCTCCACTCTCAACACTCGCCATATTTATACAAGTGCGTCATGGAGGGAGGGTCGCTCGTTTGCCATGAGCCAACCCACTCATTCGTTCCATCACCCACGAAACGCTGCGTCGTGGGGTGTGGGGCGCTCGGTCAACCCGAGCCGACCCCCACATTTGGTCGCTCGTCCACCAAGTGTGGCGTCGGCCGCGCCCAACGCGTCGACCGACCCACCGACTCGCCCGTCGGTCGCTCGCCCAAGGGCGCCCATTGTGTTATAACCGTTCCGCCAATGCCGTGTTGACTCGCCTCTCCACCAACGTGCCCATTGTGACTCACCTCGCACACCCACACGCCCGTGACTCTCCAACGGTGCGACGCGCGCCCGTTATGTCGCACGGCGCCCAAGCTCACCCATACGCCCAACCGGCACGCCCGTTCCACCGAACGCGCCCATGAAGTCTTGGGGCCTTACATTCTCCTCCACTTCAAAGCATTGTTGTCCCTTGACAACATCATCCCATCGTCGCACGGTCCATCACAACTTCATGTGTGAAATATCGTCGCAACTACCATCAAAGTGTTGTTGCACGAACTGTCGTCGCACCCATGTGCACGGTATCGTCGCAACTATCGTCGCAAAGTATTGATGACTTCAACATCTTCCAAAGGTGTTCATGTCTCCAACTCTGCTATAAATATATGAATATCATCAAGATGTGAACACTCTTGACCTGCTACATGCCTCGGTCATGTCTCAATTCTGCAAGAAATCATGTGCTGGATCCCCCTGTGTTGGTGATAAGTTGGGTAGCTAATCCAACCGAACATCTCCTCCACAAGAACATATGTTCCTCCCATCATCACGACTGCCAAAACCTCCTGCTATCAAGTGCTCCATCTCGCTCCATGGCTTGCTCATAAGTTAGAGGTCATCATTGTCCTGAGCAGATGACAATGAGCCTCATCCTCCATGTATGGTATAGAAGGTGGAGGAAGTGGAGGCCGAAGGATCTCCCTCCTAGTTTATCAACTCCATCCATCTGTCTGGATCTTCTCCTTCCAACCTCAACATGTATGCTTCCCGGCTTTCTCCCTGAATCCGTGGGCCTGCATCTTCCTTCGCTTCCATTGTCTCAAGTCTCTTTGTTATGTCCAAAATACTCTTGGACAATGCCATGATTTCCTGCGCTTGCTCCTGAAGTCTGCCTTCCGTGAGGACTAATCTTCCTTGGAGTTCATCATGCTGTTTTGTGTCTTCCACACTCATAGTTGTTATCTTACAACGGGTTGTGTCACCTCCTCCTATGATTGGTATACCAATAGGATGGTCGTTCTGCCCATCATAGATGTACAACTTCCTCATGTGAGGAACCACCATAACTTCGAATTCCTTGAATAATTCCATGCCTAGCATAGCCTCATAATCATCCATTCTCACAATCATGAAGTCAACATCCGCATGCCAACTCCCTATTTCGATTGGTGTCTTTTCTGCAACTCCAATCACATAATCCGGTGGTGAGTTCACTACCTTCAAATTAGCTTGGATTGGTTTTAACTTCAATCCAACTTTCCTAGCGGTGTCTTCTCCAATGAAGTTATGCGTAGCACCATAATCCACCATGGTTAATAGTGTGCCCTTCACAATTTTCATGTTCACAAACTCAAGGTTGTTTCTTTCAGGGTCCCTTCTTGGAATAGCTTCATGAGCTACTGTTGCACTTAAGACTTGCATAGTCCCAACTGAAGGTTCCTTCATCTTTTCTGCTTGCACTGCAGTGGCCAACTTTGGTTTTGAAGGACAATTATTCACCGTATGTTCCTCGTCGCAAATCCAACACCTCAAGGGCTTCTTAGTCTTTGACTTTGCTTGTGCATTGTTAGACTTAGTAGCTTCCTTCTTCGGTGCATCAACCTTTTTATCAAAAGGCTTCTTCTTTCCTCCTCCAGATCCTCCATTATCGTGCTCAATCAGTTTATCCACTACAGCAAAGGCTTCCTCCAAAGTCTTGGGTTCTCACCTCTTCATCTCATCCCGAGCCCAAGGCTTCAACCCAATAGTAAAGTTGAATAGCTTGTCACGCTCAGCCATGTCAGGTAGCTCTAGGATAGCACTCTGATATGCGCTTTGATATTGCTGGAGATTTCCTTCTTGTTTGATGTATTTGATAATAGTCCTTGCGTCCCAGGTTTCATCTTGTGGACTGAAGTAAATCTGCAAAGCCTCTTTTAGTTCCGACCAAGTTGTGATGTCAGATGCAACTCCTTGTGCTATCTGATCAAGTCTCCTTCTCCACCACATCTTAGCATCTCCCATAAGGAATTGTGCCACAATATTCACCTTAACATCCTCATCATGAATGTTCAATCGGTCCAAGTATTGCTCCATATCCCATAAGAAGTTTCCAAGAGTTTTTGCATTCCTTGCTCCATCATATGAATCTGGTTCCTTTGCCTTAATAGGGACAGATCCCCCAGATTATCCTTGTCCTACGGCCCTTTTCACCAAGACCATCTCGCATTCCAACTCTGTGATTCTTGTAAGAGCTTCGGAAAGCTCATCCACAAGTCTATCATTGGATTGGTCCTTTTCTTCCATCTTCTTCATCACTTCACCAAGCTGCCATTCTGTGTACACAGATCGTGTTGCCACTATGTCAAGCTCGGCTTTCAACTTCGTTACTTCATCTCTTATCATCATGCCTACTTCACTAAGTTCTTCATATCCTTCTCTGAAGTTCATGAACCCCCTTTCGTGTTTCTCCATGTTCTTCACCCGGATATTATGTTTCATAAAAGTAAAAGTACAACAGTCAAGGCTATTTTCCTCTTGGCCAAGTTCTAAGGCTTGCCAATCCTTAAACTAGCTTACAAAAAACATGTACAACCATCAAAGTTCACCGTCGGAAGTGCTGCCCAAAACTACCCAAGTGCTGGTCACTTGGGTCACCCAGCCGTTGCTCCAAATCAGTGCAGAGCGTTTTTTGAGTTGACCATGTGTCCAATCTATCCCAAACCTATATGGTTGGATGTCCCTCGGAATTACGCACCTTTTGGTTTTTACGGCACCTCAATCCGACACCTGACGCTCCCAGAATCGCAATTTTAGTGCTGGGACGCTGCCGTTACTCGGCGCCCAGGCACGACCCGACTCGACCTGCCGTTCAGAGGCGCCCGCCCAGACCCGACCCGACCCGACCTGCGGTGCAGCTGTAGTGGTCTGCGGTGTGCTCATCCAACTTGACCCGACTCAACCAAAGTGCGTCCGCCTTCGTCCTTCGCCCAACGAGTTATTGGAAACTCGTTGTGTACCTTGGCTGTTCTTCCTTGTTGTTGTTCTCTTGTTCGATCTTGCTTGACTGAATTGTTGTTCTCCACTCTCAACGCTCGCCATATTTATACAAGTGCATCGTGGAGGGAGGGTCGCTTGTTTGCCATGAGCCGACCCACTCGTTCATTCCATCGCCCATGAAACGCCACGTCGTGGGGTGTGGGGTGCTCGGCCGACCCGAGCCGACCCCCATGTTTGGTCGCTCACCCACCAAGTGTGGCGTCAGCCGCGCCCAACACGTCGGCCGACCCACCGACTCGCCTGTCGGTCGCTCGCCCAAGGGCACCCATTGTGATATAACCATTCTGCTAATGTTGTGTTGATTCACCTCTCCACCAACGTGCCCGTTGTGACTTGCCTCGCACACATGCGCGTCCCTGACTCTCCAACGGTGCGACACGCGCCCATTACGTCGCACGGCACCCGAGCTCACCCAAACACCCAACCGGCGCGCCTGTTCCATCGAACGTGCCCATGAAGTCTTGGGGCCTTACAACAGGGCACCCGGGCGGTCACGACTTAGCAAATCTGACACGGGCGCCCTTAGGCCAAACGACCCGACCCGACCCGAACGGACGCCCTCACCCGACACGACCGAACGACCCAACCCGAATGGACGCCCTCACCCAGAATGACCGAACGGACGCCCTCACCTGGCACGACCGAACGACCCGACCCAAACAGACGCCCTCACCCAGCACGATCGAACGACCTGACCAAACGGACGCACATGGGAGCAAATGGCAAACGGGTCGCCCGGACGTGCACAGGGCACCCGGGCGGTCACGACTTAGCAAATCTGACATGAGCGCCCTCGGGCCAAATGACCCAACCTGACCTGAACGGACGCCCTCACCCGGCACGACTGAACGACCCGACCCGACCCTAACGGACGCCCCCACTCGGCACGACCGAACGACCCGACCCGAATGGACGCCCTCACCCGGCACGACCGAACGACCTGACCAAACGAACGCACATGGGAGAAAATGGCAAATGGGCTGCCCGGATGTGCACAAGGCACCCGGGCGGTCACAACTTAGCAAATCTGACATGGGCGCCCTTCGACCAAACGGCCCGACCCGAATGGACGCCCTCACCCGGCACGACCGAACGACCCGACCTAAACGGACGCCCACACCCAGCACGACCGAACGACCCGACCCGAACGGACGCCCTCACCCGGCACAACCAAACGACCCGACCAAACGGACACACATGGGAGCAAACGACAAACGGGCCACCCGGAGGTGCACAAGGCACCCGGGCGGTCAGGACTTAGCAAATCTGACACGGGCGCCCTCGGGCCAAATGACCCGACCTGACACGAACGGACGCTCTCACTCGACATAACCGAACGACCCAACTCGAACAGATGCCCTCACCCGGCACGACCGAACGACCCGACCCCAACGGACGCCCTCACCCGGCACGATCAAGCGACCCGACCCGAACTGACGCCCTCACCCGGCACGACCAAACGACCCGACCAAACGGACGGACATGGGAGCAAACGGTAAACGAGCCGCCCAGACGTGCACAAGGCACCCGGAAGTTCACAACTTAGCAAATCTGACACAGGCGCCCTCGGGCCAAACGACCCGACCCGACCCGAACGGACGACTTCGGGCCAAACGACCCGACCCGACCCGAACAAACGCCCTCACCCGGCATGACCAAACGACCCGACTCGAACGGACGCCCTCAGCCGGTGCGCTCGACCAAACGGACGCACATGGGAGCAAAGGGCAAATGGGCCGCCCGGACGTGCACAAGGCACCCGGGTGGTCACAACTTAGCAAATCTGACACGGGCGCCCTCGGGCCAAACGACCCGACCCGACCCGAACGGACACCCTCACTCGGCACGCCCACTCGAACGGACACCCTCGTGCCAAACGACCCGACCCGACCCGAACGGACGCCCTCGTGCCAAATGACCCGACCCGACCCGAACGGACGCCCTCACCCGGCACGACCAAATGACCCGACCCGAATGGACGCCCTCACATGGCACGCCCACCCGAACGGACGCCCTCGGGCCAAACGACCCGACCCGAACGGACGCCCTCACCCGGCACGACCAAATGACCCGACCCGAATGGACGCCCTCACATGGCATGGCCACCCGAACGGACGCCCTCGGGCCAAACGACCCGACCCGACCCGAACGGAAACCCTCACCTGGCACACCCACCCAAACGGACGCCCTCGGGCCAAATGACCTGACCCGACCCGAACGGACGCCCTCACCTAGCACCCCCACCTGAACGGACGCCCTCACCCGGCACGACCAAACGACCTGACCCGAACGGACGCCCTCACCTAGCACCCCCACCTGAATGGACGCCCTCACCCGGCACGACCAAACGACCTGACCCGAACGGACGCCCTCACCCGGCACGCCCACCCGAACGGACGCCCTCGGGCCAAACGACCCGACCCGACCTGAACGGACACCCTCACCCGGCACGCCCACCTGAACGGATGCCCTCGGGCCAAACGACCCGACCCGACCCAAACGACGGAACGGACGCCCTCACCTGGCATGACCAAACGACCCGACCCGAACGGACGCCCTCACCCGGCACGCCCACCCTAACGGACGCTCTCGGGCCAAACAACCCGACCCGACCCGAACGACTGAACGGACGCCCTCACTCGGCACGACCAAACAACCCGACTCGAACGGACGCCCTCACCCGGCACACCCACCCAAACGGACGCCCTCGCGCCAAACGACCAAACGACCCGACCCGAACGGACGCCCTCACCCGACACACCCACCCGAACGGACGCCCTCGGGCCAAATGACCCGACCCGACCCGAACGAACGCCCTCGGGCCAAACGACCCGACCCGACCCGAACGGACGCCCTCACCCGGCACGACCAAACGACCCGACCCGAACGAACGCCCTTGGGCCAAACGACCCAACCCGACCCGAACGGACGCCCTTGGGCCAAACGACCTGACCCGACCCGAACGGACGCCCTCACCCGACACGACCAAACGACTCGACCCGAACGGACGCCCTCACCCGGCACGACCAAACGACCCGACCAAACGGACGCACATGGGAGCAAACGGCAAACGGGCCGCCCGGACGTGCACAGGGCACCCGGGCGGTCACAACTTAGCAAATTTGACACGGGCGCCCTCCGACCAAACGGCCCTACCCAAACGGACGCCCTCACCTGGTGCCACACGGCCCGCCCGACCGAACAGACGCACATGGGAGCAAACGACAAACGGGCCGCTGGGACGTGCACAAGGCACCCAGGCGGTCACAACTTAGCAAATCTGATACGGGCGCCCTCGGCCCAAACGACCTGACCTGAACGCGTTTGGGCGGGTGCCCTCACCCGGCGCGACAGAGCGCGTCCGACCCGACCCGAACACGTTTGGCCCGGCACCCTCACCTGGAACGCCCAACCCGACCCGGACGCGTTTGGCCCGGAACCCTCACCAGGCGCGCCCGACCCGACCCAGATGCGTTTGGCCCGGCGTGCCCGACCGGACCCAAACGCCTTTGGCCGGGCGCCCTCACCCGGTGCACCCGACTCGAACCGAACGCGTTTGGCTGGGTGAGTTGGGTGACCCACGACTGGGCGCCTCTGCACGAACTGCACGACAGTGCGGAAGCCATTCCGGGAGCGTCCAGAGTCAGAATTAAGTGCCGTAAATTGTAGAATGTGCATATTGATGGGTCGCATCTAACCGCATGGGCTTGGGAAGTGCACGGACACACAAGGGAGCTCGAGGGGATGGTTCAAACTGATTTAGAAAAGCAATTTGAGGACCGCACTTGGGCACAGAGACTTTCAAGGTGGAATTTCAATGATTGTAAATGATTTTTGTAGGCTAGTTTGATGGTCGACAAGCCTTAGAGCTGGTCAAAAGGCTAACTTGTTTTGCCAAGGAGCAAGTAAGGGTTTTCGCCGGATTGGCTTTTGCTATTTTACGCAGGAAACGACACGGGTCCGACTCATTATTACCGGTGGGAATTGCCCCTCCCTTGTATGTATGAGCATACTTGTGGATTGATAATGATGTTTATGTTTATTTCCACATATCGAGAGAACCTTTGGTTAATAACTAACAAGTGTTGCTAAAGGCGTAGTCTATATACTTGAGTATTTGGAAAAAGAAAAAAGTACGATAGTGCCGCACCCGTCTATAGCGTGGTTGAAAGACACCGAAGGCATAGGGGCGTCACAACTAGGCACACGGGCTGTCACAACTTAGCATTTTCGATATGGCCTCCCTCACACGACCCGACCCGAACGCGTTTCCTTGGGCGCCCTCACACGGCACGACCTGACCCGCCCTAACGAAGGCACAAAGGAGCAAACGACAATCGGGTCGCACGAACGTGCACAAGGCACAGGGGCGGTCACAACTTAGCATTTTTTATACGGCCTCCCTCACACAACCCGACCCGAACACGTTTCCTTGGGCGCCCTCACACGGCACGACCCGACCCGCCCGAACGAAGGCACAAGGGAGCAAACGGAAAATGGGTCGCACGAACGTGCACAAGGCACACGAGCAGTCACAACTTAGCATTTTTTATACAGCCTCCCTCACATGGCACGACCCGACCCAACTCGCCCGAACGAAGGCACAAGAGAGCAAATTGGAAACTGACCGCGCGAACGTGCACAAGGCACACGGCGCGGTCACAACTTAGCATTTTTTATACGGCCACCCTCACACAACCCGACCCGAACGCGTTTCCTTGGGCGCCCTCACACGACCCGACCCGAGCGAATGCGTTTCCCTGCTCGAAGGTATGCATCCCATAGTGCTTCAAAATCAAGACCAGTCTCGATCTCAGTTCCTCAGTGAACCAGATACTACAAGGTCATTGTAGTATGAAGCCTCCAATGAATGAAACTCCATCATGAACTCCCACGTATCATCCTATCCAAAGCGTTGGCAAGCATACTTGTATTGCCCACGAGTGCCACCTAAAGTTGTTCTCACCCTGCAAGTCATATGAATGTGCTCGTATGCTGCTCATCCAACCAATGCCTTGTTGCTCAAAGTGAACAACGTCCTTCAAACCATCTATAAAAGATCTCCATGTAGCACCAACAATCGATCATGCTTAGCATATTCCTTCTTGACACTCCTCCATGATTCTCATAAGTGGGCACCCAGTAAGTGCACCTGCATAATGTCTCCACATAATGTCCTGCCATGCCCTCATGTCAATGTACATGACTTTGGTTTCCCATGTGTCCATCAAGAGTAGACTCGCCTCAACCCTAGTCACCATCATGTGTATAGTGTACAGGTTAAGTGCCCTCTGTCACTTCTACCATCATCATCATGGGTACTTCCTCCAAGGCTTCTCCCCCGCTAAAGGCACACCAAGAGTTCCTTCTTGGTTGTAAGCCATGAAGAAGTCTACCCAGACAATGTGCCCTACCACCAAGGCAGTCCATGAGTCATGCCGGGCACCTAGCCAGTTTCCATGTGGCTAAGCATGACCTGTATCTATCACAAAGATCATCATGTTCCACCCTTGTCACGGGAATTTGAACCTACTAGAGCGAGGTCACAAATTTCCCTATCAAGGCCTACAAAAAGAAATGCTCCCCTTGATTCTCCAATGTACAAGGTTCCATCATAGTCATCCGAGGAAAGGTCCTCCATGGTATTGGAAAAGAAGTCATCTTCTTTCCCATCCCTCCATACGGTCCATCTCCCAGATGCTCAATTGAAACACGAGCCATGTCTTCATGAAGAATCTCTAAGCGAGTGTCCTCCATCCTCATCAATGTCTGCAATGTTTCCGATCCTGGTACCGCCTGCTCATAAAGTTCCTCCTCGATCATTGTCACTTCTGCAACATTTTCATGTGGTTCATCCCCCAATGCTTGCAATGTGCTTGGTCCAGGTTCAACTTGTTCCATGATTTCTTCCTCGATCATATCCGCATCCTCAACATCCTCCCCAGAATCATCCATCGCTGATGCTTGCGATGTGCTTGGCCCTGGTCCAACCTGTTCATCAAGTTCTTCCTCGACTTCTACCACATCTGCAACATCCTTGTGAGAATCGTCCACCATCAATGCTTGTAATGTGCTTGGTCCTGGTCCAACTTGTTCATCAGCTTCTTCCTTCACTTCAATCACATCTATAACATTCTTTGGTTCGGCCACAGTGGGCTTCATGCCACCATGCTTCATCTTTCCAAGGTCTCTAAGCTTGAGAAGCTTATCAAGTAACTTCCTTCGCTCTTCTTCCACCTTGTCCATTTCTGCTCGGAGAATTCTCACTTTCTTCATAAGTCAAAACATTTCATCTTTTCTCATGCCAGATGTCCTCCTCTTGCATAATGTATCAATGGTCTGACTCGTCTCATCAAACTCCTTTTCCACTTCCTTCGACTTCTCTTTAATTTCTTTGAAGTTCATTTCCAATGAAACAAACTCATCCATCAAGCTTCAATACCACCTGCAACACTGCAACGGTATCCCTGCTCAATAATAATAATAAGAAAGCCACAAAAATTTAGCTCTGATACCAACTGTCATGCCCTTATACCTATGGTAGTCTCCCAACCGCTCTATAGACGGGTGCGACACTACCTTATTTTTCTCTTTTCAAATACTCAATAAGTAGACTACGCCTAACTCAACACTTGTTTAATTAATCTTCCAAAGTGCTCCTGTGCGGAAATAAAACAGAAATAAACATCAATATCAAACCACATGAACGCCCATACATTCAAGGGAGGGGAAAATCCCATTAATAATTCTGCCCAGTATTATGCTTCAATAAATATGTACAATCTGCAATAACTATACAACCAAGCCTCCATAAACCATTTATGCTTCTTGCCAAATGTGCTTGTACCTGGGTCTAGCCTTAACAGCTTCCCAACAGTGCAAAAAATCCAAAGGAACCCCAAAATTTCCTTTCAGAACATGTTTCTGAAGTCTGCGCGAATTCTGGTTCGAGTGGGTCACTCGGGTCACAGACGCCCTCGGCACCCTGAACGCGTTTCCGCACGCGGGTCACCGGGGTCACGGCCTGCACGCGTTTCCTGAACGCGTTCGACCCGACCCGACCCTGCTGAACGAACTCCGCGCCTTCAGACACTGATCCGCGCGTCCGGAACGCGGGCGCGCCGCACGAACCCGACTCGACCTGAACGCGCCCGCCCTGAACACTGTTCTCCACGCGCCCTGCGGAAGGAACCCGACTCGACCATGCACTAAACACTGCACCGCACGCGCCCTGCGGAAGGAACCCGACTCAACCTGTGGGTGAACGCCGAACGGGTTTTTACCCGACTCAACCCAGACTCCGTTTCCCTGCTGCGGCTTCGCCCTCCACCCTCGACCTTCGCTCTGGCTCGAGCATTAGCTTGCCAATGGTGGAATTAGCAAGATGTTGATGTCCTTCTTTCTTTCCTTTATCGTCCATCGCACGTCCTCCTTTCGTATGTGCCTTTGCCCACACATTGCTTCCATGGGTGGGGCTGACCCATATGAGGCCGACCCAGTAAACGCCCATAAAGCCTTGGTTACGACGTGGCATTTCCTCCTTAACGTCGGCTTGCCACCACGGCCGGCCTATAAAACCTCCAAGCCAACACACGGCCATTTTTGGACGCGTTTATGCACGTCGCTCCGAAACGTCGCACGGTCACCGTGATAACGTTGCATAGTAGCCGGACGATGTTTTCGTCCGTCGGCGCGCCCGTCTAACCTTCCGTCGTGGTTTCCGTCGTTCGTCGCATGTCCACCGAACGCTTCCAACTCCTTCCGTCGTCGTCCTCGGCTCGTGGGTCTTACAGGGGCGGTTTCCGTCGCGGCGGGCGTATAATTGGACGGTGTCCATTGAGCAGGGACATGGAAACCTTACATTTCGCACAGTTGGGCGACTGTCGTCACGGCGGGGCGAGGAAACCCGTCACGCCCCTAGACCTTCGGTGACCTTTCAACCGTGCTATAGACGGGGTGCGGCACTACCGTACTTCTCCTTTTCGTAATACTCAAGTATGTAGACTGCGCCTTTAGCAACACTTGTTAAATTAGTTAATCAAATGTTCTTTCAATGTGCGGGAAACATGAACATCATCATCACATCCACAGTGTACGCCCATACATACAAGGGAGGGGCAACTCCCAGTTAATAATGGGTCTGCCCGATAATATGTTTCATAAACATGAAATAGAGTATAAGTTCCAATCCAGCAAAAGACCCCCTTTGCTCTTTGGCAAGGCAAGTCACTTTTTTTCCAAGCTTACAATGCTTGACAATCATTAAATAGCCCACAACAATCGTTTACAGCACTAGAATTCACCTCGGGAATATCCTGCATAAAACTGCCCAAGTGCTGCCGGGTCACTCGAATCGGCACTGCAAATGATTTCAGACCTCCCCGCGAGCTCTCCGTCTATCCAATCTGCTCCCCCCGCTATGTGGTTAGCTCCGTCCCATCAAAACGCACCTGCTGCAACTTTCGACACTCAATTCCGACTCACGATGCCTTCAAAACGACCTCTGAACTGAAGCTCGGATCGTGCGGACGCCCTACCCGACCCAACCTTGCACTGCGGACGCCCTGCGGAGAAGTTCCGCACGCCCTGCATGTCTGTCGCACGACTTGACCCGTACGCTACCCGACTCGACCCGTCCTACGGTGCGGATGCCCTGCGGAGGAATTCCGCATGCCCTGCACGTCAACAACCTGGCTCGACCCGCGCTCGCCCTACATTCACCGCCGCCGTGTTTCCTTCACCAACGAGCTGTTGGCTTAGCTCATGGTGCTCCAATGTGCTCGCACTCAGATGCTTGCTTGATCGTTGGTTGGATGAATTCTCCATCATCTGCATGCCGTATTAATACGCGTATCATGTGTGTGTCATGGGTCACTCGGTCGACCCGAGATGACCCCCATCGTTCAGCTGTCCACCCACTCGTGTAGCATCGGCCACTCAACTCGTGTGTCGGTTCTATGACTCCGGCTACGCTGTGAAGTTTCGCCTGTAATGTTACTTTTTCCAATGCCACCGCCAGCTATGTGCGACGCGCCCGTGCCACTCACCGCCACACACCCGCGCCCGTGCGGTTACTGTGCGACGGCTCGCCCGTAACGTCGCACGGCGCCCGAACACCCGACAGGCACACCTGTTACGACAAACGTGCCTCATGAAGTACTGGGGCTTTACAAA
>JAXQQM020088403.1:235000-237500 GCA_034641835.2 Pinus albicaulis | reverse complement strand
CCGAGATATCTGTTGCCGAGAGTCGTTTCCGTGTGTTACCAAAATATCGCACCCCCATGAGAAATGGCTAAAATCCAACCCAACGTACAATGCGTTGCAACAAGCCCCCTTCCTCGGCAAGACAACCGCACTCCATAACCCACTCACCAAAGGGAAGGGGCTCAAACAAGCAAGAAGAGCTGCTTTCTAAACCCCGTGACTTTTCAAAAAGGGTAGAATTGTAAAGAACGATGACTGAGAAGGACTAGGGTGGCCACCCTGAAACTCGCACTTCTTTTCGTCCTTCACGAACATCAAGGCCACTACGACTCCCCATTTTTTCTCCGTAAAGATGGGGGTCGGAACAAGGAAAGTAAGAATAACACATGAAAGAAAGAGAAACAAAATTGTCCACCCACTCAAAGGAGGAGGCCCAAACAGATAACAAACCCTTCGTGAGCCCCGCACCCTCGCAAAAAGGGGGGAATCGCAAGGAACGACAATCGGGAAGGACTAGGGTGGCCAACCGAGGAGCTCCCACTGCCTTTCATCCTTCGTGAATGCTAATCCTCAACGATTCACCCTTTTCTCTGTAAAGCTAGGGGCCGAAAGGAGGAAGAGAAAAAAGAAACCCAAAAAGAGAAAAGAAAAAAAGAGAACCAAAACATGGCTAAGGCTCAAACACAAAACAGGCTTTCAAGGCCCCGTGCCCTCGCAAAAAGGCGGGAACTGCACATGTCGATGACCGAGAAGGACTAGGGCGGCCACCCCAGCAGGAACTCGCACTGCTTTTTCATCCTTCCGAAAACGTCAAAATCCACGGCAATCCCACCTTTTCTCCATAAAGCTAGGGGGAACAAAATGAATCACAAGGGGAGGCTCAAACACAGTACAAGATTTTCCAAGCCCTGTGCCTTGGAAAAAAAGGGGGGAACTGCAAGGAACGACGACCGAGAATGACTAGGGTGGCCAACTCGGGAGTTTGCACTGCTTTTCATCCTTCTCCGACACCGACCCACAACAATTCTCACTTTTCTCCATAAAGCTGGGGACCGGAAGGGAAGAAAACGACGACAGGAAAGAAAGAAAAACCAAGCATTACCCACCATAACACTCGCGAAAAAAATCCAATTTGAGAGAAAGGGGGCCAAATTTCAAGCAACGCTAGCTAGAAAAATAGAGGGCCACCGCCGCCCGAGGGGGGCGTTGGCTTAACCAAAAAGAAGGAAAACACGGCACCCAATCAAAAGCATCCCATGTTTTCGCACCCTTCCACATACTACATTGCGACGCAACATCCTTTCTATCTACACAACATAACAAGCGGCAATCAAACAACCAAGCAGAGACAAGCCACAACCTAAAATTAACCACTAGAAAAGATGAGGGCCCTGACGAGACAAGTGCCTAGAGCACGTTACTACTGAGAGGTAAATGACCCCACAAGGCTTCAAACAAAAAATGCACTAATAGCAAACCCACCCTGCTATTGCACCCCTCCGTGTACAGGACACCCGACAACCTTTCCAGCCAAAAATCCAAGGGGGCCCGAACAACCGAAACTCCAAAGAGGAGTTATCGCAGGCTGACACTCAACGCTGGATAAAGCCCAGGGCCACAAATACGCTGGCGGTGCAACGTCACACCCTAAAAAGAGGGAAGCCCCCAAAGCGCACACCACAACACTATTGCAACAATCGACACATCCAAGAAATGACCAAGTCGCGCAAAAAAACCCACAATCCAAATGATGAGGACTAGGACATAACCTGCTTCCTACTTTTCCTTGGAAGGGGGAGTGGCTCAAGAAAGGACGAGGAATTCCCTCAACACCAAAGGGGGACGAGAAAATAATGCTACCTCGTGCCCATTGACGAGGAAACTTGCAATTTTGATGGAGCTCAAACCAAGGGAGGGCTATTTCATTACCTAGACCCAACCCTTCCGCGAGGGCATGTCGAGGAACAGTCGAGAGGACTAGGGTGGCCAGCCCAACGAATTTCTCCGCGCTTCATCCATCCCATATTTGAGCCCACCCCGACATTTTCCCCTCGCGAAAGGGTTGAGGTAGGAAGCGCACGCGCAACCACTCCCTTGACCCAACCACCAACAAAAAGGCTCGCCCAAGCAAACACATAAACCACCGCCGCTGCCTTTTGGAGAGAACCAACTATGGAGGCCCACATCTTCCAACGAACAAAGGACCGAGCAACCCCACTACGAACGAGTTTGAATTTTTCCATCGTGTTTCCCAAGCACCTCGACTGCAGCAACCATGCCCCGTCAAACAAACCGTTGGAGAGGGGGCTCCCGAGCAACGAGCTTCCGAACCCCATACAAAAAAACACATTAGGGGAAATAATAACAAAGGATGGGACAAGCACAAGCATCGCTTGCAAGTACACGAAAAAACAAGCTTGAACTCAAGATAGGAAGGTAAAACTGTTGCGAGTCTCTTTCGCAAGAGGCACCACCCCGACAAATCATCAAACCCGCTCACCTAGAGACACACCACATGTTC
>JAXQQM020088403.1:220000-232500 GCA_034641835.2 Pinus albicaulis | reverse complement strand
CAATGATGGACCTCAATCACCCGATCGCCTACGGCAACCTCGATGCGAAAGAAAAGTAAGCAAATAAAGGGAGAACAACCAACCCCACAGCGTCTCTTAAAAATTCCCTGCAACCCTTCCCGCCCAGTAGCGAGGCCACCTAGGAGTCCACCTGGACAGCAGCAACAGAGGACCTCGATCACTTGATCGCCTGTGGAAAACTCACTGCAAAGGAAAAAGAAGGAAGTAGAAGGAGAATGACCAAGTCGACAACCTCTATTATAAATTCCACCCTGACCCTCCCCGCCCCGCACCAAGGCCACCTAGGAGTCCACCCGGTCAGCAGCAACAGTGGACCTCGATCGTTTGATCGCCTGCGGCACCCTCGATGCAAAAGGACGGAAATAAAACAAGAACGACCATTCCTGCAACCTCCCTTAAAAATTCCCCCCTCCAACCCTCCCCACCCCGCACCGAGACCACCTAGAAGTCCACCCGGATAGCAGCAACGGTGGACCTCGATCGCTTGATCGCCTGGGGCAACCACGATGCAAAGGCAGAGGAAGAAAATAAATTCATATCAAGAGGCTCGCTACAAAAGGCATGAACATATCCGAACAGGAGGAGGGGTCAGGCAGCCCCGCACCCCAAACACCCTGCATACAAGCAACCTGGGAGATTTCCCCACCGACTTACCAACTGGACAATGAAAACTTCTCACCTGCAGCCACCTCCACACAAAGGAGGGAGGTCGAAGCATTCCACCTTGAAGTCCTCCTTCCAGATATAGCCCCCGCCATCAACGTAGCAAGCCTCATCCCTGTTGGACCACAATCACATGAATGATCAACAAAACAAGAAATTCCCATCACCTTGTGTCTCAACATTCTAAGCCGCATAATCCTACGATGCATGCAAGATGCAAGGAAAAATCCGACCACTCGAGCAAACAAATGGGCCACCACATCTATCAATACCTCAAAGCCAATGCAGGGACAAACGATGTGCACTCTGAAAGGAATTCCCAACCTTAATTTTACAACAAGGAGAACCCCGCTCCTCACATCGCCCAATGGAAAGAGCAAGCAAGAGGGGCAGCTTATAGCCAAAACCCCTCCGCATTCCTCTTAAACGTATGCATCTCAACCCACAGTGCTGACATAGAAAGAGTACAAGCACAAGAAATTGGCACCATAAAGGGCCAAACAATGAAGAGGACAGTCATCTCAAGGAGGCACACACAAAAACCCATCCAATTCCGAGAACACGGAGCAAAGGGGTAATTGTTAACATATGTCTCCAAGGACGAGCATGGCCAACATTACCACTCATGTGCTACCGAGTGGGGATGGAGAGAATAGGATTGTCGACCACCCTCCAAATGACCGAAGGCCATTCTTCAGGCACACCCGAACAAGCAACTCAATTACCAACCCACCTTTCACACGAAAATCCAACCCCTCCCCCCACCAAAAGGGGAGGAGGTGAACAATATAGCGAGGAGCCGATTTCACGAAGCCAACGAGACAAAAGCCCACCTCTCCAACCCACCAAAAAGGGAGGAGGTGAACAATATAGCGAAGAGCCAACATCGACGGAGCCAATGAGCGAGCAAGGGGCACGAGAGCAACATAGGCGACCGGCCAGTTGTCTCAAGGAGCCACACACAGCGACCTCATCCAACTCTGAGAACACAGAGCGGAAGGGTAACTCTTTTCACATATGCCTCCCAGGACAAGCATGGCCAACATTACCGCTCATGCGCTACCGAGTGGGGATGGAGAGAAGATGAGAGTTGACGACCCTACAAATGACCCAAGGCCACTCTTCAGGCACACCCGAACAAGCAACTCAGTTACCAACCCACCTTTCACACGAAAATCCAACCCCTCCCCCCACCAAAAGGGGATGAGGTGAACAATATAGCGAGGAGCCGATTTCACGAAGCCAACGAGACAAAATCCCACCTCTCCAACCCACCAAAAAGGGAGGAGGTGAACAATATAGTGAAGAGCCAACATCGACGGAGCCATCGAGCGAGCAAGGGGCACGAGAGCGACATAGGCGACCGGCCAGTTGTCTCAAGGAGCCACACACAGCGACCTCATCCAACTCCGAGAACATAGAGCGAAAGGGTAACTCTTTTCACATATGCCTCCCAGGACAAGCATGGCCAACATTACCGCTCATGTGCTACCGAGTGGGGATGGAGAGAATATGAATGTCGACCACCCTACAAATGACCCAAGCCCATTCTTCAAGCACACCCGAACAAGCAACTCAATTTACCAACCCACCTTTCACACGAAAATCCAACCCCTCCCCCCACCAAAAGGGGAGGAGGTGAACAATATAGCGAGGAGCCGATTTCACGAAGCCAACGAGACAAAATCCCACCTCTCCAACCCACCAAAAAGGGAGGAGGTGAACAATATAGCGAAGAGACAACATCGAGGGAGCCAAGGAGAGAGCAAGGGGCACGAGAGCGACATAGGCGACCAGCCAGTTGTCTCAAGGAGCCAGACAGAGCGACCTCATCCAACTCTGAGAACACAGAGCGAAAGGGTAACTCTTTTCACATATGCCTCCCATGACAAGCATGGCCAACATTACCTCTCATGTGCTACCGAGTGGGGATGGAGAGAATATGAATGTTGACCACCCTACAAATGACCCAAGGCCATTCTTCAGGCACACCCGAACAAGCAACTCAATTACCAACCCACCTTTCACATGAAAATCCAACCCCTACCCCCACTAAAAGGGGAGGAGGTGAACAATATAGCGAGGAGCCGATTTCACGAAGCCAATGAGACAAAAGCACACCTCTCCAACCCACCAAAAAGGGAGGAGGTGAACAATATAGCGAAGAGCCAACATCGAGGGAGCCAACGAGCGAGCAAGGGGCACGAGAGCGACATAGGCGACCGTCCAGTTGTCTCAAGGAGCCACACAGAGCGACCTCATCCAACTCTGAGAACACAGAGCTTAAGGGTAACTCTTTTCACATATGCCTCCCAGGACAAGCATGGCCAACATTACCACTCATATGCTACCGAGTGGTGATGGAGAGAAGAAATTCGCCGATCCTAAAAATGACCCAAGGCCATTCTTTAGGCACAACCGAACAAAACAACTCAATTACCAACCCACCTTTCACACGAAAAGAAAATCTGATAAGAACACCCTCAGAAAAAACGGGGCGACTCGAATGCCCTCGTCCGTGCACCCTCACCCGGGGCGACACGGAGTGGCCGCCCAAACGGACGCACATGGGAGAAAATGGAAAATGGGCCGCTCGGACGTGCACAAGGCACCCTGGCAGTCACAACTTAGCAAATATGGCACGGGCGCCCTCGGGCCAAACGACCCGACCCGATCGGACGACGTCACCCGGCACGAAGAAACGACCCAACCCGAACGGACGCCCTCACCCAGCACGAGACGACGAGCCCACCCGAACGGATGCACATGGGATCAAACGACAAACGGGCCGCCTGGACGTTCACAAGGCACTCGGGTAGTCACAACTTAGCAAATCTGCCACAGGCGCCCTTGGGCCAAACGACCCGACCAGAATGGGCGCCCTCACCCGGCACGCCCACCCGAACGAACGCCATCACCCGACGCGACACGGCACGCCCGACCCGAATGGACGCACATGGGAGCAAATGGAAAACAGACCGCCCGGACGTGCACAAGGCACCCGGGCAGTCACAACTTAGCAAATCTGACACGGGCGCCCTCGGGCCAAACGACCCGACCTGAACGGACGCCCTCACCCGGCGTGCCCACCCGAACAGACGCACATGGGAGCAAACGGAAAACGGGCCGCCCAGACGTGCACAAGGCACTCGGGCGGTCACAACTTAGCAAATCTGACACGGGTGCCTTCGGGCCAAACGATTTGACCTGAACGGACGACCTCACCTGGCACGACCAAACGACTCGACCCGAACGGACGCCCTCACCCGGCACGACACGACGCACCGACCCGAACGTACGCACATGGGAGCAAATGGAAAACGGGCCGCCCGGACGTGCACTAGGCACCTGAGCGGTCACAACTTAGCAAATCTAACACGGGCGCCCTCGGGCCAAACGACCTGACCCGAACGGACGCCCTCACCCGGCACGACATGGCGCGCCAACCCGAACGGACGCACATGGGAGCAAACGGCAAACGGGCCACCCGGACGTGCACAATGCACCCGGACGGTCGCAACTTAGCAAATCTAACACGGGCGCCCTCGGGCCAAATCACCCGACCCGAACCGACGACCTCACCCAGCACGACAAAACGACCCGACCCGATGGACGCCCTCACCCGGCACGACCAAATGACCCGACCCGAACGGACGCACATGGGAGAAAACGACAAACGGGCCACCCGGACGTGCACAAGGCACTCAGACAGTCAAAACTTAGCAAATCTAACACGGGCGTCCTAGGACCAAACTACTTGACCCGAACGGACGCCCTCACCCGGCACGACATGGCGCGCCCACCCTATCGAACGCACATGGGAGCAAACGGACGCCCTCACCCGGCACGACCAAACGACCCGACTCGAACGGACACACATGGGAGAAAATGGCAAACGGGCGGCCAGGACGTGCACAAGGCACCTGGGCGGTCATAACTTAGCAAATCTGACACGGGTGCCCTCGGAACAAACGACCCAACCCGACCCGAATGGATGCCCTCACCCGGCACGACCGAATGACCTGACCCGAACGAATGCCCTTACCCGGCACGACCAAATGACCCGACCCGAACGGACGCCCTCACCCGGTACGAACGAACGACCCGAACCGAACGGACGCCCTCACCCGGCACGACCGAACGACCCGAGCAAACGGATGCACATGGGGGCAAACGGCAAATGGGCCGCCCGGATGTGCACAGGGCACCTGGGCGGTCACGACTTAGCAAATCTGACACGGGCACCCTCAGGCCAAACGACCTGACCCGACCCGAACGGATGCCCTCACCCGGCATGACCGAACAACCCGACCCGAACAAACGCCCTCACCCGGCACGACCGAACGACCCGACCCGAATGCACGCCCTCACCCGGCACGACCGAACGACCCGACCAAACGGAGGCACATGGGAGAAAGTGGCAAATGGGCTGCCCGGACGTGCATAGGGAACCTGAGCGGTCACGACTTAGCAAATCTGACACGGGCACCCTCGGGCCAAACGATCTGACCCGACCCGAACGGACACCCTCACCCGGCACGACCGAACGACCCGACCCGAACGGACACCCTCACCCGGCACGACCGAACGACCCGACCAAACGGACGCACATGGGAGCAAACGACAAACGGGCCGCCCGAACGTGCACAAGGTACCCGGGCGGTCACAACTTAGAAAATCTGACACGGGCGCCCTCCGACCAAACGGCCCAACCCGAATGGATGCCCTCACTCAGCACGACCGGACGACCCGACCCGAATGGACGCCCTCACCCGACACGACCGAACGACCCGACCCGAACGGACGCCCTCACCCGGCATGACCAAACGACCTGACCAAACGGACTCACATGGGAGCAAACGGCAAACGGGCCGCCCGGACGTGCACAAGGCACCCGGGCGGTCACGACTTAGCAAATCTGACACGAGCTCCCTTCGGCCAAATGACTTGACCCGACCCGAACGGACGCCCTCACTCGACACGATCGAACGACCCGACCCGAAGGGATGCCCTCAACCGGCACGACCGAATGACCCGACCAGAAGGAACGCCCTCACCCGGCACAATCGAGCGACCCGACCCGAACGGACGCCCTCACCCGGCACGACCAAACGACAAGACCAAACGGATGCACATGGGAGCAAACAGTAAACGAGCTGCCCGGACGTGCACAAGGCACCCAGGCGTTCACAACTTAGCAAATCTGACACGGGCGCCCTCGCGCCAAACGACCCGACCCGACCCGAATGAACGCCCTTACCCTGCACGCCCACCCAAACGCACGCCTTCGAGCCAAATGACCCGACCCGACCCGAACGGACCCCCTCACCCGGCACGACCAAATGACCCGACCCAAATGGACGCCCTCACCCGGTGCGCCTGACCAAACGGACGCACATGGGAGCAAATGGAAAACGGGCCGCCCGGACGTGCACAAGGCACCCGGGTGGTCACAACTTAGCAAATCTGACACGGGCGCCCTCGGGCCAAACAACCTGACCCGACCCCAACGGACGCCCTAACTAGGCACGCCCACCCGAATGGACGCCCTCGTGCCAAACCACCCGACCCGACTCGAACGGACGCCCTCACCTGGCACGACCAAACGACCCGACCCGAACGGACGCCCTCACACGGCACGCCCACCCGAACGGACGCCCTCGGGCCAAACGACCCAACCCGACCCAAACGGACGCCCTCACCCAGCACGCCCACCCGAACGGATGCCCTCGGGCCAAATGACCGAACCTGACCTGAACGGACGCCCTCACACGGCACGCCCACCCGAACGGACGCCCTCGGGCCAAACGACCTGACCCGACTCGAACGACCGAACGGACGCCCTCACCCGACACGACCAAACGACCCGACCCGAATGGACGCCCTCAGGCCAAACGACCTGACCTGACCCGAACGGACGCCCTCACCCGGCACGCCCACCCGAACGGACGCCCTCGGGCCAAACGACCCGACCCGACCTGAACTACCGAACGGACGCCCTCACCCGGCACGCCCACCCGAACAGACACCCTCGGGCCAAGCGACCCGACCCGACCCGAACAACCAAACGGATGCCCTCACCCGGCACGACCAAACGACCCGACCCGAACGGACGCCCTCACCCGGCACGCCCACCCGAACGGACGCCCTCGGGCCAAACGACCAAACGACCCAACCCGAACGGACGCACTCACCCGGCACGCCCACCCGAACAGACGCCCTCGGGCCAAACGACCCGACCCAACCCGAACGGACGCCCTCACCTGGCACTCCCACCCGAACGGACGCCCTCGGGCCAAATGACCCGACCCGACCCTAACGGACGCCCTCACCCAGCACGACCAAACGACCCGACCCGAACGGACGCCCTTGGGAAAAAAAACCCGACCCGACCCGAACGGACGCCGTTGGGCCAAACGACCCGACCCGACCCAAACAGATGCCCTCACCCGACACGACCAAACGACCCGACTCGAATGGACGCCCTCACCCGGCACAACCAAACGACCCGACCAAACGGACACAAACGGGCCGCCCGAACGTGCACAGGGCACCCGGGCGGTCACAACTTAGCAAATCTGACATGGGTGCCCTCTGACCAAATGGCCCTACCCGAACGGACGCCCTCACCCGGTGCCACATGGCCCGCCCGACCGAACGAACGCACATGGGAGCAAACGGCAAACAGGCCACTCGGACGTGCACAAGGCACCCGGGCTGTCACAACTTAGAAAATTTGATACGGGCGCCCTCGGCCAAAATGACCCGACCCGAACGCGTTTGGCCGGGTGCCCTCACCTGGCTCGATAGGGTGCGCCCGACCCGACCTCAACATGTTTGGCCCGGCACCCTCACCCGGCGCGCCCGGCCCGACCCGGACACGTTTGGCCTGGCACCCTCACCCGGTGCGCCCGACCCGACCTAGACGCGTTTGGCCCGGCGCGCCCCACCCGACCCGAACGCCTTTGGCCGGGCGCCCTCACCCGGTGCGCCCGACCAGACCCGAATGCATTTGGCTGGGCGCGTCGGGTGACCCATGACTAGGCGCCTCTACACGAACTGCACGACAGTGCGGAAGCCATTCCGGGAGCGTCCGGAGTCAGAATTGAGTGTCGTAAATTGCAGAATGTGCGTATTGACGGGCTGCATCTAACCGTACAGTTGGGAAGTAGATTGGACACAAAGGGAGCTCGAGGGACGGTCTAAACTGATTTTTAGTGCCGATTTGAGTGACCCGGCAGCACTTGGGCAGTTTTGTGTAGGATATTCCCAAGGTGAATTCTGATGATTGTAAATGATTGCTGTAGGCTAGTTTGATGGTTGAAAAGCCTTAGAGCTTGGTCAAAAGGTTAACTTGCCTTGCCAAGGAGCAGAAGTGGCTTCTGCTAGATTGGAGCTTATTATTTCATATTTATGAAACGTATTATCGGTCGGACTCATTATTAACAGGGAATTGCCCCTCCCTTGTATGTATGAGTGTACTTGTGAATTGATAATGATGTTTATGTTTATTTTCGCATATCGAGAGAACCTTTGGTTAATAACTAACAAGTGTTGCTAAAGGCATACTATATATACTTGAGTATTTGGAAAAAGAAAAAAGTACGGTAGTGCCGCACCCGTCTATAGCGTGGTTGAACGACACCGAAGGTATAGGCGCGTGACAACTAGGCACACGGGCGGTCACAACTTAGCATTTTCGATAGGGCCTCCCTCACACGACCCGACCCGAACGCGTTTCCTTGGGTGCCCTCACACGACATGACCTGACCTGCCCTAACGAAGGCAGAAAGGAGCAAACAGCAATCGGGTCACACGAACGTGCACAAGGCACAGGGGCGGTGACAACTTAACATTTTTTATACCGCCTCCCTCACACGACCCGACCCGAACACGTTTCCTTGGGCGCCCTCACACGGCATGACCCGACCCGCCCGAACGAAGGGACAAGGGAGCAAACGGAAAACGGGTCGCACGTATGTGCACAAGGCACACGAGCAGTCACAACTTAGCATTTTTTATACGGCCTCCCTCACACGGCACGACCCGACCCGACCCGCTCGAACGAAGGCACAAGGGATCAAATCAGAAACTAGCCGCGCGAACGTGCACAAGGCACGCAGCGCGGTCACAACTTAGCATTTTTTATACGGTCGCCCTCACACGACCCAACCCGAACGCGTTTCCTTGGGCGCCCTCACGCGACCCAACCCGACCAAATTCGTTTCCCTGCTCGAAGGTATGCATCCCATAGTGCATAAAAATCAAGACCAGTCTCGATCTCAGTTCCTCAGTGAACCTTATACTGCAAGGTCATTGTAGTATGAAGCCTCCAATGAATGAAACTCCATCATGAACTCCCACGCATCATCCTATCCAAAGCATTGGCAAGCATACTTGTATTGCCCACGAGTGCCACCACAAGTTGTTCTCACCTTGAAAGTCATATGAATGTGCTCGTAGGCTGCTCATCGAACCAATGTCTTGTTTCTCAAAGTGAACAATGTCCATCAGCCCATCTATAAAAGATCTCCATGTAGCACCAACAATTGATCATGCTCAGCATATTCCTTCTTGACACTCCTCCATGATGCTCATAAGTGGGCACCCAGTAAGTGCACCTGCATAATGTCTCCACATAATGTCCTGCCATGCCCTCGTGTCAATGTGTAAGACTTCCAAGTTGCCCATAAACACTATAGACTCGCCTCAACTCCTAGTCACATCATGTATAGTGTGGCTGTGTTAAGGCCCTCGGTCACTGCAACCAAGGCTTCTCCCCCACTAAAGGTGCACCAAGAGTTCCTTCTTGGTTGTAATCCATGAAGAAGTCTACCCAGACAATGTGCCCTACAACCAAGGTAGTCCATGAGTCATGCCGGGCACCTAGCCAGTTTCCATGTGGCTAAGCATGACCCGTATCTATCACAGAGATCATCAAGTTCCACCCTTGTCACGGGAATTTGAACCTACTAGAGCGAGGTCACAAATTTCCCTATCAAGGCCTACAACAAGAAATTCTCCCCTTGCTTCTCCAATGTACAAGGTTCCATCATAGTCGTCCGAGGAAAGGTCCTCCATGGTATTGGAAAAGAAATCATCTTCTTTCCCATCCCTGCATACGGTCCATCTCCCAGATGCTCAATTGAAACACGAGACATGTCTTCATGAAGAATATCTAAGCGAGTGTCCTCCGTCCTCATCAATGTATGCAATGCTTCTGATCCTGGTACCGCCTGCTCATAAAGTTCCTCCTCGATCATTGTCACTTCTGCAACATTTTCATGTGGTTCATCCCCCAATGCCTGCAATGTGCTTGGTCCAGGTTCAACTTGTTCCACTATTTCTTCCTCGATCATATCCGCATCCTCAACATCCTCCCTAGAATCATCCATCGTCGATGCTTGCGATGTGCTTGACCCTGGTCCAACCTGTTCATCAAGTTCGTCCTCGACTTCTACCACATCTGCAACATCCTTGTGAGAATCGTCCACCATCAATGCTTGTAATGTGCTTGGTCCTGGTCCAACTTGTTCATCAACTTCTTCCTTCACTTGAATCACATCTACAACATCCTTTGGTTCGGCCACAGTGGGCTTCATGCCACCATGCTTCATCTTTCCAAGGTCTCTAAGCTTGAGAAGCTTATCAAGTAACTTCCTTCGCTCTTCATCCACCTTGTCCATTTCTGCTCGGATAATTCTCAATATCTTCATAAGTCGAAACATTTCATCTTTTCTCATGCCAGATGTCCTCCTCTTGAACAATGTATCAATGGTCCGACTCACCTCATCAAACTCCTTTTCCACTTCCTTCAACTTCTGTTTAATTTCTTTGAAGTTCATTTCCAATGAAACAAACTCATCCATCAAGCTTCAATACCACCTGCAACACTGCAACGGTATCCCTGCTCAATAATAATAATAAAAAAGCCACAAAAATGTAGCTCTGATACCAACTGTCATGCCCTTATACCTGTGGTAGTCTCCCAACCGCTCTATAGACGGGTGCGGCACTACCTTATTTTTCTCTTTTCAAATACTCAATAAGTAGACTATGCCTAACTCAACACTTGTTTAATTAATCTTCCAAAGTGCTCCTGTGCGGAAATAAAACAGCAATAAACATCAATATCAAACCACATGAACGCCCATACATTCAAGGGAGCGGCGAATCCCGTTAATAAGACTTCCCAGTATTATGCTTCAATAAATATGTACAATCTGCAACAACTATACAACCAAGCCTCCATAAACCATTTATGCTTCTTTCCAAATGTGCTTGTACCTGGGTCTAGCCTTAACAGCTTCCCAACAGTGAAAAAAATCAAAAGGAACCCCAAAATTCCCTTTCAGAACATGTTTCTGAAGTCTACGCGAATTCTGGTTCGAGTGGGTCACTCGGGTCACAGACTCCCTCGGCACCCTGAACGCGTTTCTGCACGCATGTCACCGGGGTCACGGTCTGCACGCGTTTCCTGAACGCATTCGACCCGACCCGAACCGACCCTGCTGAACGAACTCCGTGCCTTCAAACATTGTTCTGCACGTCTGGAATGCGGGCGCGCTACACGAACCTGACTCGAACTGAATGCGCCCACCCTGAACACTGTTCTACATGCGTCCTGCGGAAGGAACCCGAATCGACCATGCACTAAACACTGCACCGCACGCTCCCTGCGGAAGGAACCCGACTCGACCTGCGGGTGAACGTCGAACGAGTTTTTACCCGAATCGACCCAGACTCCGTTTCCTTGCTGCGGCTTCGCCCTCCACCCTCGACCTTCGCTCTAGCTCGAGCATTAGCTTGCCAATGGTGGAATCAGTAAGATGTTGATGTCCTTCTTTCTTTCCTTTATCGTCCATCGCACGTCCTCCTTTCGTATGTGCCTTTGCCCACACATTGCTTCCATGGGTGGGGCTTGACCCATATAAGTCTGACCCAGTAAACACCCATAAAGTCTTGGTTATGATGTGGCATTTCCTCCTTAATGTCGGCTTGCCACCACGGCCGGCCTATAAAACCTCCAAGCCAATACACGGCCATTGTTGGACGCATTTATGCACGTCGCTCCTAAACGTCGCACGGTCACCATGATAACATTGCATAGTAGCCGAATGATGTTTTCGTCCGTCGGTGTGCCCGTCTAACCTTTCGTCGTGGTTTTCATCGTTCGTCGCATGTCCACCGAACGCTTCCAACACCTTCCGTCATCGTCCTCGGCTCGTGGGTCTTACAGGGGCGGTTTCCATCGCGGCGGGCGTATAATTGGACGATGTCCATTGAGTAGGGACATGGAAACCTTAAATTTCGAGCAGTTGGGCCACTGTCATCACGGCGGGGCGAGGAAACCTATCACGCCCCTAGACCTTCGGTGACCTTTCAATCGTGCTATAGACGGGGTGCGGCACTACCGTACTTCTCCTTTTCGTAATACTCAAGTATGTAGACTACGCCTTTAGCAACACTTGTTAAATTAGTTAATCAAATGTTCTTTCAATGTGCGAAAAACATGAACATCATCATCACATCCACAGTGTACGCCCATACATACGAGGGAGGGGCAACTCCTAGTTAATAATGGGTCTGCCCGATAATATGTTTCATAAATACGAAATAGAGTATAAGTTCCAATCCATCAAAAGACCCCCTTTTCTCTTTGGCAAGGCAAGTCACTTTTTGTCCAAGCTTACAATGCTTGAAAATCATTAACTAGCCCACAAAAATCATTTACAACACTAGAATTCACCTCGGGAATATCCTGCATAAAACTGCCCAAGTGCTGTCGAGTCACTCAGGTCGGCACTGCAAATTAT
>JAXQQM020088403.1:205000-215000 GCA_034641835.2 Pinus albicaulis | reverse complement strand
TGGACGATGGATGCAAGATCCACAAAGAAAAAAAATGGGTCAACCCGCCGAGTCACATTGTACCGAGGCTGCCTAGGAGTTGGTAACCACCCCCCAACCAGCAAGGATGGCAAAAGCCTTATCACCCATGATAGCCACAGTGAACGGAAAAAGGGGAGAAAACAAAAATAGGGCTCTCTTAGAAATTCCCCCCAAAACCTCCCCGCCTCGCACCAAGGCAACCTAGGAGTCCACTCTGACAGCGGCAATAGTGGACCTCGAGCGCCTGCGGCGACCCCGATACAAAGGCAAGAAAATGAAGAACGACCAACCGCACAATCTCTCTCTCTCTCTCTCTCTATCTCTATCTCAAATGCCTCTCAACCGTCCCCGCCCCACACCAAGGCCACCTAGGAGTCCACCCAGACAGCAGCAACGATGGACCTCGATCACCCGATCGCCTGCGGTGACCTCGATGCGAAAGCAAAGTAAGAAAATAAAGGGAGAACAACTGACCCCACGTCGTCTCTTAAAAATTCCCTGCAACCCTTCCCGCCCAGCAGTGAGGCCACCTAGGAGTCCACCCGGACAGCAGCAATAGCGGACCTCGATCACTTGATCGCCTGCGGCAACCTCACTACAAAGGAAAAAGAAGGAAGTAGAAGGAGAATGACCAAGTCGACAACCTCTATTAGAAATGCCACCCCGACCCTCCCCGCCCCGCACCAAGGCCACCTAGGAGTCCACCCGGTCAGCAGCAACAATGGACCTTGATCGTTTGATCGCCTACGGCACCCTCGATGCAAAAGGACATAACTAAAACAAGAACGACCATTCCTGCAACCTCCCTTAAAAATTCCCCCCTCCAACCCTCCCCACCCCACACCGAGACCACCTAGGAGTCCACCCAGATAGCAGCAACAGTGGACCTTGATCGCTTGATCGCCTGGGGAAACCACGATGTGAAGGCAGAGGAAGAAAATAAATGCATATCAAGAGGCTCGCTACAAAAGGCATGAACATATCCGAACAGGAGGAGGGATCAGGCAGCCCCGCACTCCACACACCCTGCATACAAGCAACCTGGGAGATTGCCCCACCGACTTACCAACTGGACAATGAAAACTTCTCACCTGCAGCCACCTCCACACAGAGGAGGGAGGTCGAAGCGTTCCACCTTCAAGTCCTCCTTCTAGATATAGCCCCCGCCATCAACGTAGCAAGCCTCATCCCCGTTGGACCACAATCGCATGAGCGATCAACAAAACAAGAAATGCCCATCACCTTGTGTCTCAACATTCCAAGCCGCATAATCCTACGATGCACGCAAGATGCAAGGAAAAAGCCGACCACTCGATCAAACAAATGGGCCACCACATCTATCAAGACCTCAAAGCCAACGCAGGGACAAACAACGTGCACTCTGAAAGGAATTCCAAACCTCAATTTTACAACAAGGAGAACCCCGCTCCTCACATCGCCCAATGGAAAAAGCAAGCAAGGGGGGAAGCTTACAGCGAAAACCCCTCCACATTCCTCTTAAACGTATGCATCTCAACCCACAGTGCTGACATAGAAAGAGTACAAGCACAAGAAACCGCCACCGTGAAGAGCCAAACAATGAAGAGGACAGTCGTCTCAAGGAGCCACACACAAAAACCCATCCAATTCCGAGAACACGGAGCGAAGGGGGAATTGTTCACATATGCCTCCAAGGACGAGCATGGCCAAAATTACCGCTCATGTGCTACCGAGTGGGGATGGAGAGAATATGAATGTCGACCACCCTACAAATGACCCAAGGCCATTCTTCAGGCACACCCGAACAAGAAACTCAATTACCAACCCACCTTTCAAACGAAAATCCAAGCCCTCCCCCCACCAAAAGGGGAGGAGGTGAACAATATAGCGAGGAGCCGATTTCACGAAGCCAACGAGATAAAATCCCACCTCTCCAACCCACCAAAAAGGGAGGAGGTGAAAAATATAGCAAAGAGCCAACATCGACGAAGCCAACGAGGAAGAAAATAAATGCATATCAAGAGGCTCGCTACAAAAGGCATGAACATATCCGAACAGGAGGAGGGATCAGGCAGCCCCGCACCCCACACACCCTGCATACAAGCAACCTGGGAGATTGCCCCACCGACTTACCAACTGGACAATGAAAAATTCTCACCTGCAGCCACCTCCACACAGAGGAGGGAGGTCGAAGCGTTCCACCTTCAAGTCCTCCTTCCAGATATAGCCCCCGCCATCAACGTAGCAAGCCTCATCCCTGTTGGACCACAATCGCATGAGCGATCAACAAAACAAGAAATGCCCATCACCTTGTGTCTCAACATTCCAAGCCACATAATCCTACGATGCACGCAAGATGCAAGGAAAAAGCCGACCACTCGAGCAAACAAATGGGCCACCACATCTATCAATACCTCAAAGCCAACGCAGGGACAAACAACGTGCACTCTGAAAGGAATTCCAAACCTTAATTTTACAACAAGGAGAACCCCGCTCCTCACATCGCCCAATGGAAAAAGCAAGCAAGAGGGGCAACTTACAGCCAAAACCCCTCCGCATTCCTCTTAAACGTATGCATCTCAACCCACAGTGTTGACATAGAAAGAGTACAAGCACAACAAACCGGCACCGTAAAGAGCCAAACAATGAAGAGGACAGTCGTCTCAAGGAGCCACACACAAAAACCCATCCAATTCCGAGAACACGGAGCGAAGGGGGAATTGTTCACATATGCATCCAAGGACGAGCATGGCCAACATTACCGCTCATGTGCTACCGAGTGGGGATGGAGAGAATATGAATGTCGACCACCCTACAAATGACCCAAGGCCATTCTTCAGGCACACCCGACAAGCAACTCAATTACCAACCCACCTTTCACACGAAAATCCAACCCCTCCCCCCACCAAAAGGAGAGGAGGTGAACAATATAGCGAGGAGCCGATTTCACGAAGCCAACGAGACAAAAGCACACCTCTCCAACCCACCAAAAAGGGAGGAGGTGAACAATATAGCGAAGAGCCAACATCGAGGGAGCCAACGAGCGAGCAAGGGGCACGAGAGCGACATAGGCGACCGGCCAGTTGTCTCAAGGAGCCACACAGAGCAACCTCATCCAACTCTGAGCAGAGTGTAACGGTAACTCTTTTCACATATGCCTCCCAGAACAAGCATGGCCAACATTACCGCTCATATGCTACCGAGTGGTGATGGAGAGAAGAAAGTTGACGACCCTAAAAATGACCCAAGGCAATTCTTTAGGCACAACTGAACAAAACAACTCAATTACCAACCCACCTTTCGCACGAAACGAAAATCTGATAAGCGCACCCTCGGACAAAATGGGGCGACCCGAACGCCCTCACCCAGGGCGACACGGAGCGCCCGCTTGAACGGATGCACATGGGAGAAAACGGCAAACGGGCCGCCGGGACGTGCACAAGGCACCCGGGCGGTCACAACTTAGCAA
Organism: Pinus albicaulis; assembly: GCA_034641835.2. Lineage (NCBI taxonomy): Eukaryota > Viridiplantae > Streptophyta > Pinopsida > Pinales > Pinaceae > Pinus > Pinus albicaulis. The sequence goes on along the minus strand of JAXQQM020088403.1, from coordinate 211,531 downwards.
ATATGTCACGGGCACCCTCGGGCCAAATGACCCGAACCGAACGAACGACCTCACCCGGCACGACGAAACGACCCGACCTGAACGGACGCCCTCACCCGGCATGAGACGGCGAGCCCACCCGAACGGACGCACATGGGAGCAAACAGCAAACGGGCCGCCCGGACGTGCACAAGGCACCCAAGCGGTCACAACTTAGCAAATCTGCCACGGGCGCCCTCGGGCCAAACGACCCGACCCGAATGGGCTCCCTCACCCGGAACGCCCAGCCAAACGAACGCCATCACCCGGCACGACACGGCACGCCCGACCCGAACGGACGCACATGGGATCAAACGGCAAATGGACTACCCAGACATGCACAAGGCACCTGGGCGGTCACAACTTAGCAAATCTGACATGGGCACCCTCGGGCCAAATGACCCGACCCGAACGGATGCCCTCACCCAGCGCGCCCACCCGAACGGACGCACATGGGAGCAAACGACAAACGGGCCGCCCGGACGTGCACAAGGCACCCGGGCAGTCACAACTTAGCAAATCTGATACGGGCACATTCGGGCCAAATGATCCGACCCGTACGGATGACCTCACCTGGCACGACCAAACGACCTGACCCGAACGGACGCCCTCACTCGGCACGACACGGTGCACCGACCTGAACGTATGCACATGGGAGCAAACGGCAAACGAGCCATCTGGACATGCACAAGGCACCTGGGTGGTCACAAATTAGCAAATCTAACATGAGCACCCTCGGGCCAAACGACCTGACCCGAACGGACAGCCTCACCCAGCACGACATGACGTGCCAACCCCAACGGACGCACATGGGAGCAAACGGAAAACGGGCCGCCCGAACGTGCACAAGGCACCCAGACAGTCACAACTTAGCAAATCTGAGACGGGCGCCCTCGGGCCAAACGACCCAACTTGAACGGATGACCTCACCCGGCATGACGAAATGACCCGACCCGAACAGACGCCCTCACCTGGCACGACCAAACGACCCGACCCGAACGGACGCACATGGGAGCAAACGGCAAACGGACCACCCGAATGTGCACAAGGCACCCGGGCGGTCACAACTTAGCAAATCTGACACGGGCACCATAGGACCAAACGACCTGACTCGAACGAACGCCCTCACCCGGTGCAACATGGCGCGCCCACCCGAACGGACGCACATGAGAGAAAATGACAAACGGGCCGCCCGGATGTGCACAAAGAACCCGGGCGGTCACAACTTAGCAAATCTAACATGGGCGCTCTCAGGCCAAACCACCAGACTCGAACGGACGCCCTCACTCGGCATGCCCACTCGAACGGATGCCCTCACCTGGCGCGACACGGCACGCCCGACCAAACGGACGCACATGGGAGCAAACGACAAACGGGCCGCCCAGACGTGCACAAAGCAACCGGGCGGTCACAACTTAGCAAATTTAACGCGGGCACCCTCGGGCCCAACGACCGGACCCGACCCGAACGGATGCCCTCGCCTGGCACGCCCACCCGAACGGACGCCTTCGTGCCGTATGACCAAACGACCCGACCCGAACGGCTGCCCTCACCCGGCATGACCGAACGACCCTCACCCGGCACAACCAAACGACCCGACCTGAATGGACGCACATGGGAGCAAACGACAAACGGGCCGCCCAGACGTGCACAAGGCACCCGGGTGGTCATAACTTAGCAAATCTGACACGGGCGCCCTCGGGCCAAATGACCCGACCCGACCCGAACGGATGCCCTCACCTGGCACGACCGAATGACCCGACCCGAACGAATGCCCTTACCCGGCACGACCGAACGACCCAACCCGAACGGACGCCCTCACCCGGCACGACCGAACGACCCGACCCGAACGGACGCCCTCACCCAGCACGACCGAACGACCCTACCAAATGGACGCACATGGGAGCAAACAACAAACGGGCCGCCCGGACGTGCACAGGGCACCCGGGCAGTCACGACTTAGCAAATCTGACATGGACGCCCTCAGGCCAAACAACCCGACCCGACCCGAACGGACGCCCTCACCCGTCACGACCGAACGACCCGACCCGAACGGACACCCTCACCCGGCACGACCGAACGACCCGACCCGAACAGACACCCTCACCCGGCACGACCGAACGAACCAACCAAACGGACGCACATGGGAGCAAATGGCAAATGGGCCGCCCGGACGTGCACAGGACACGCGGGCGGTCACGACTTAGAAAATCTGACACGGGCGCCCTCGGGGCAAACGACCCGACCCGACCCGAACTGACGCCCTCACCCGGCACGACCGAACGACCCGACCTGAACGGACGCCCTCACCTTGCATGACCGAATGACCCGACCCGACCCGAACGGACGCCCTCACCTAGCACGACCGAACGACCCGACCCGAACGGACGCCCTCACCCATCACGACCGAACAACCCGACCAAACGGGCGCACATGGGAGCAAACGGAAAACGGGCCGCCTGGACGTGCACAAGGCACCCGGGCGGTCACAACTTAGCAAATCTGACACGGGCGCCCTCCGACCAAATGGCCCGACCCGAACGGACGCCCTCACCTGGCACGACCGAATGACCCGACCTGAACGGACGCCCTCACCCGGCATGACCGAATGACCCGACCCGAACGGACGCCCTCACCCGGCACGACCAAACGACCCGACCAAACGGATGCACATGGGAGCTAACGGCAAACGGGCCGCCCGGACGTGCACAAGGCACCCGGGCGGTCATGACTTAGCAAATCTGACACGGGCCCCCTCGGTCCAAACGACCCGACCCGACCCGAACGGATGCCCTCACGCGACACGACCGAACGACCCGACCCGAACGGACGCCCTCACCCGGCACGACCGAACGACCTGACCTGAACGGATGCCCTCACCCGGCACGATCGAGCGACCCGACCTGAACGGACGCCCTCACCCGACACGACCAAATGACCCGACCAAACGGACGCACATGGGAGCAAACAGTAAACGAGCTGCCCGGACGTGCACAAGGCACCTGGGCGTTCACAACTTAGAAAATCTGACATGGGTGCCCTCGAGCCAAACGACCCGACTCGACCCGAAGGGACGCCCTCACCCTGCATGCCCACTCAAACGGACGCCTTCAGGCCAAACGACCCGACCCGACCCGAATGGACGCCCTCACCCGGCACGACCAAACGACCCGATCCGAACAGGCGCCCTCACCTGGTGCGCCCGACCAAACGGACGCACATGGGAGAAAACAGCAAACGGGCCACCCGGACGTGCACAAGGCACCCCGGCGGTCACAACTTAGCAAATCTGACATTGGCGCCCTCGGACCAAATGACCCAACCCGACCCAAACGGACGCCCTCACTCGGCACGCCCACCCGAACGGACACCCTCGTGCCAAACCACCCGACCCGACCCGAACGGATGCCCTCACATGGCACGCCCACCCAAACGGACTCCCTCGGGCCAAACGACCCGACCTGACCCAAACAGACGCCCTCACCCGGCACGCCCACCCCAACGGATGCCCGTGGGCCAAACGACCTGACCCGACATGAACGGACGCCCTCACCCGGCACGCCCACCCGAACAGACGCCCTCGGGCTAAACGACCCGACCCGACCCGAACGACCGAACGGAAGCCCTCACCCGGCAGGACCAAACGACCCGACCCGAACGGACACCCTCACCCGGCACACCCACCCGAATGGACGCCCTCGGACCAAACGACCTGACCCGACCCAAACGACCGAATGGACGCCCTCACCCGGCATGACCAAACGACCCAACCCGAACGGACACCCTCACCTGGTACGCCCAACCGAACGGACGCCCTCGGGCCAAACGACCCGACCCGACCCGAACGACTGAACGGACGCCCTCACCCGGCACGACCAAACGACCCGACCCGAATGGACTCCCTCACCCAGCACGCCCAACCGAACGGACGCCCTCGGGCCAAACGACCAAACGACCCGACTCAAACGGATGCCCTCACCCGGCACGCCCACCCGAACGGACGCCCTCAGGCGAAACGACTCGACCCGACCCAAACGGACGCCCTCACCTGGCACGCCCACCCGAACGGACGCCCTCGAGCCAAACGACCCAACCTAACCTGAACCGATGCCCTCACCCGGCAAGACCAAACGACCCGACCCGAACGGACGCGTTTGGACCAAAGGACCCGACCCGACCCGAACGGATGCCCTTGGGCCAAACGACCCAACCCGACCCGAATGGACGCCCTCACCCGGCATGACCAAACGACCCGACCTGAATGGACGCCCTCACCCAGCACGACCAAACGACCCGACCAAACGGACGCACATGGGAGCAAACGGCAAACGGGCCGCCCGGACGTGCACAGGGCACCCGGGCGGTCAAAACTTAGAAAATCTGACACGGGCGCCCTCCGACCAAATGGCCCTACCCAAATGGATGCCCTCACCCGATGCCACACGGCCCGCCCGATCGAACGGACGCACATGGGAGCAAATGGCAAATGGGCCGCTCGGAAGTACACAAGGCACCCGGGCGTTCACAACTTAGCAAATCTGATACGGGCGCCCTCGACCCAAATGACCCAACCCGAACACGTTTGGCTGGGTGCCCTCACCCAGCGCGACAGGGCACGCCCGACCCGACCCGAACACGTTTGGCCCGACGCCCTCACCCGGCGCGCCCGACCCGACCCGGACGCGTTTGGCCCGGCACCCTCACCCGGCGCGCCCGACCTGACCTGGACGCGTTTGGCTCGGCGCGCCCGACCCGACCCGAACACCTTTGGTCAGGCGCCCTCACCCGGCGTGCCCGACCCGACCCGAACGCATTTGGCTGGGCGAGTCAGGTGACCCACGACTCGGTGCCTCTGCACGAACTGCACGACAGTACGGAAGCCATTCCAGGAGCGTCCGGAGTCGGAATTGAGTGCCGTAAATTGCAGAATGTGCATATTTATGGGCCGCATCTAATTGTACAGTTGGGAAGTGGATTGGACACACAGGGAGCTCAAGGGATGGTCTAAACTGATTTGTAGTGCCGATTTGAATGACCCGGCAGCACTTGAGCAGTTTTGTGCAGGATATTCCCAAGGTGAATTCTGATGATTGTAAATGGTTACTGTAGGCTAGTTTGATGGTTGAAAAGCCTTAGAGATTGGTCAAAAGGCTAACTTGCCTTGCTAAGGAGCAGAAGTGGCTTCTGCTGGATTGGAGCTTATTATTTCATATTTATGAAACGTATTATCGGTCAGACTCATTATTAACAGGGAATTACCCCTCCCTTGTATGTATGAGCGTACTTGTGGATTGATAATGATGTTTATGTTTATTTCCAAATATCGAGAGAACCTTTGGTTAATAACTAACAAGTGTTGCTAAATGCGTAGTCTATATACTTGATTATTTAGAAAAATAAAAAAGTACGGTAGTGCCGCACCCGTCTATAGCATGGTTGAAAGACACCGAAGGTATAGGGGCGTGACAACTGGGCACATGGGCGGTCACAACTTAGCATTTTCGATACGGCCTCCCTCACATGACCAGAACCGAACGCGTTTCCTTGGGCGCCCTCACACGGCACGACCTGACCCGCCCTAACGAAGGCACAAAGGAGCAAACGGCAATCGGGTCACACGAACATGCACAAGGCACAGGGGTGGTCACAACTTAGCATTTTTTATACAGCCTCCCTCACACAACCCGACCCGAACACGTTTTCTCAAGTATATACCAACTGTCACGCCCTTATACCTGTGGTAGTCTCCCAACCGCTCTATAGACGGGTGAGGCACTACCTTATTTTTCTCTTTTCAAATACTCAATAAGTAGACTACGCCTAACTCAACACTTTTTTAATTAATCTTCCAAAGTGCTCCTGTGCGGAAATAAAACAGCAATAAACATCAATATCAAACCACATGAATGCCCATACATTCAAGGGAGGGGCAGATCCCGTTAATAAGTCTGCCCAGTATTATGCTTCAATAAATATGTACAATCTGCAATAACTATACAACCAAGCCTCCATAAACCATTTATGCTTCTTTCCAAATGTGCTTGTACCTGGGTCTAGCCTTAACAGCTTTCCAACAGTGCAAAAAATCCAAAGGAACCCCAAAATTCCCTTTCATAACATGTTTATGAAGTCTGCGCAAATTCTGGTTCGAGTGGGTCACTCAGGTCATAGACGCCCTCGGCACCCTGAACGCGTTTCCGCACGCTTGTCTCCGGGGTCACGGTCTGCATGCGTTTCCTGAACGCGTTCGACCCGAGCCGACCCGACCCTGCTGAATGAACTCCGCGCCTTCAAACACTATTCCACGCGTCCGGAACGCGGGCGTGCTACACAAACCCGACTCGAACTAAACGCGCCTGCCCTGAACACTGTTCTGCACGCGTCCTGTGGAAGGAACCCGACTTGACCATGCACTAAACACTGCACCGCACGCGCCCTGCGGAAGAAACCCGACTCGACCTGCGGGTGAACGCCGAACGGATTTTTACCTGACTCGACCCAGACTCCGTTTCC
>JAXQQM020088403.1:177500-192500 GCA_034641835.2 Pinus albicaulis | reverse complement strand
GATTTCAACAGAGCAAACGTGTGACCAAGGGGTACGAGAGAGAGTTACCGGAGAGCCGATTTGAACAAAGCCAACAGGTGGCCAATCATCTCAAGGAGCCACACACAACAACCCCATCCAAATGCTAGAAAACAGAGGGGACGGGAGAGATTGTTCAAACATGCCTCCAAGGACGAGCATGGCCAACATTACCGCTCATATGCTACCGAGTGGTGATGGAGAGAAGAAAGCCGACGACCCTACAAATGACCCAAGGCCATTCTTCAGGCACAACCGAGCAAAACAACTCAATTACAAACCCATATTTCACACGAAAAGCAAATCTGATAAGCGCACCCTCAGACAAAACAGGGCAACCCGAACGCCCCCGTCCGTGCGCCCTCACCCGGGGCGACACAGAGCGCCCCCCCGAACGGACGCACATGGGAGCAAATGGCAAACGGGCCGCCCGGACATGCACAAGGCACCCTAGCAGTCACAACTTAGCAAATATGGCACGGGCGCCCTCAGGCCAAACGACCCGACCCGAACGGACGACCTCACCCGGCATGACCAAACGACCCGACCCGAACGAACACCCTCACCCGGGGCGACACGGCGCGCCCACCCTAACGGACGCACATGGGAGAAAACAGTAAACAGGCCGCCCCGACGTGCACAAGGCACCCGGGCGGTCACAACTTAGCAAATCTGACACGGGCGCCCTCGGGCCAAACGACCCGACCTGAACGGACGCCCTCACCTGGCACGCCAACCTGAACGAACGCCATCACTTGGCGCGACACGGCGCGCCCGACCCGAACGGACGCACATGGGAGCAAATGACAAACGAACTGCCCGGACGTGCACAAGGCACCCAGGCGGTCACAACTTAGCAAATCTAACACGGGTGCCCTCGGGCCAAATGACCCGACCCGAACGAACGCCCTCACCCAGAACGACATGGCACGCCCACCCGAACGGACGCACATGGGAGCAAACGGCAAACGGGCCACTCGGACGTGCACAAGGCACCCGGGTGGTCACAACTTAGAAAATCTGACACGGGCGCCCTCGGGCCAAACGACTCGACCCGAACGGATGACCTCACCCAACACGCCGACCCGAACGGACGCTCTCACCCTGCACGACATGGCGCGCCCACTTGAATGGACGCACATGGGACAAAACGGCAAACGGGCCGCCCGGACGTGCACAAAGCACCCGGGTGGTCACAACTTAGCAAATCTGACACGGGCGCCCTCGGGCCAAACCACCCGACCCGAACGGACAGCCTCACCCGGCATGACACGGCGCGCCCACCCGAATGGACGCACATGGGAGCAAACGGGAAACGAGCTGCCTGGACGTGCACAAGGCACCTGGGCGGTCACAACTTAGCAAATTTGACACGGGCGCCCTCGGGCCAAACCACCCGACCCAAACGAACGACCTCACCCGGCACGACCAAATGACTCGACCCAAACAGACGCCCTCAACCGCACGACACGATGCACCCACCCAAACGGACGCACATGGGAGAAAATGGCAAACGGGCCGCCCGGACGTGCACAAGGCACACGGGCGGTCACAACTTAGCAAATCTGACATGGGCGCCCTCGGGTGAAACCACCCGACCCAAACGGACGCCCTTACCTGGCATGCCCACCCAAACAGACGCCCTCACCCGGCACGACACGGCATGCCCGACCAAATGGATGCACATGGGAGCGAATGGCAAACGGGCCGCCTGGACGTGCACAAGGCACCCGGGCGGTCACAACTTAGCAAATCTGACACGGGCGCCCTCAGGCCAAATGACCCGACCCGACCCAAACAAACGCCCTCGCCCGGCACGCCCACTCGAACGGATGCCATCGTGCCGCATGACCAAACAACCCGAACGGACGCCCTCACCCGACACGACCAAACGACTCGACCCGAACAGACGCCTTCACCCGGCACGACCAAACGACCTGACCCGAACGGACGCACATGGGAGCAAACGGCAAACGGGCCGCCTAGATGTGCACAAGGCACCCGGGCAGTCACAACTTAGCAAATCTGACACGGGCGCCCTCGGGCCAAATGACCCGACCAGACCCGAACGGATGCCCTCACCATGCACGACCGAACGACCCGACCCGAACGGGCACCCTCACCCGACACGACCGAATGACCCGACCCGAACAGACGCCCTCACCCGGCACGACCGAACGACCCTACCCGCACGAACGCCCTCACCCGGCACGAACTAACGACCCGACCCAAACGAATGCCCTCACCCGGCACGACACAGCATGCCTGACCAAACGGACGCACATGGGAGCAAATGGCAAATGGGCCACCCGGACGTGCACAAGGCACCTGGGCGGTCACAACTTAGCAAATCTGACACGGGCGCCCTCGGGCCAAATGACCCGAACGAACGCCCTCGCCCGGCATGCCCACCCAAACGGACGCCATCGTGCCGCACGAACAAACGACCTGAACGGACACCCTCACCCGGCATGACTTAACGACCCGACCCGAACGGACGCCCTCACTCGGCACGAACAAATGACCCGACCCGAACGGACGCACATGGGAGCAAACGACAAACGGGCCGCCCCGACGTGCATAAGGCACCCGGGCGGTCACAACTTAGCAAATTTGACACGGGCGCCCTCTAGCCAAACGACCCGACCAGTCTCGAACGGATGCCCTCACCCTGCATGACCGAACGACCCAACCCGAACGGACGCCCTCACCCGGCACGACCGAATGACCCGACCCGAACGGACGCCCTCACCTGGCATGATCAAATGACCCAACCAAACGGACGCACATGGGAGCAAACGGCAAACGGGCCGCTCGGACGTGCACAAGGCACCCGGGCGGTCACGACTTAGCAAATCTGACATGGGCACCCTCGGGCCAAACGACCCGACCCGACCCGAATGGACGCCCTCACCCAGCACGACCGAACGACCCGACCCGAACGGACGCCCTCACCCGGCACGACCAAACGACCCGACCCGAACGGACGCCCTCACCCGACACGCTCGACCAAATGGACGCACATGGGAGCAAATGGCCAACGGGCTACCCGGACGTGAACAAGGCACCCGGGCGGTCAAACTTAGCAAATCTGACATGGGCACCCTCGGGCCAAATGACCTGTCCCGACCCGAACGGACACCCTCACCCGACACGCCCACCCGAACAGATGCCCTCGGGCAAAACGACCCGACCCGACCCGAACGGACGCCCTCACCCGGCACGACTGAACGACCCAACCCGAACGGATGCCCTCATCCGGCACAACGAAACGACCCGACCAAATGGACGCACATGTGAGCAAATGGAAAAGGGGCTGCCCGGACGTGCACAAGGCACCCAGGCGGTCACAACTTAGCAAATCTGACACGGGCGCCCTCGGGCCAAACGAACCTACCCGACTCGAACGGACGCCCTCACCCGGCACGCCCACCCGAACGGACGCCTTCGGGCCAAACGACCCGACCCGACCCGAACGTACGCCCTCACCCGACACGACCAAACGACCCAACCCGAACGGACGTCCTCACCCGGCGTGCCCGACCAAATGGACGCACATGGGAGCAAACGGCAAACGGGCCGCCCGGACGAGCACAAGGCACCCGGGCAGTCACAACTTAGCAAATCTAACACGGGCGCCCTCGGGCCAAACGACCCGACCCGACCCGAACGGACGCCCTCACCCGACACGCCCACTCGAATGGACGCCCTCAGGCCAAACGATCCGACCCGACCCGAACGGATGCCCTCACCCAGAATGACCAAACGACCCAACCCGATCCGAACGGACGCCCTCACCAGGCACACCCACCTGAACGGACGCCTTCGGGCCAAACGACCCGACCCAACCCGAACGGACGCCCTCACCCGGCACGAGCAAACGACCCGACCCGAACGGACGCCCTCACCCGGCATGACCAAACGACCCGACCCGAATGGACGCCCTCACCCGATGCGCCCGACCAAATGGACACACATGGGAGTAAACGACAAATGGGCTGCCCGGACGTGCACAAGGCACCCAGGCGGTCACAACTTAGCAAATCTGACACGGGTGCCCTCGGGCCAAACGACCCGACCCGACCCGAACGGACGCCCTCACCCGAGACATCCACCCGAACGAACGCCCTTGGGGCAAACGCCCGACCCGACCCGAATGGACGCCCTCACCTGGCACAACCAAATGACCCGATCCGACCTGAATGGACGCCCTCACCCGGCACGACCAAACAAGCCGACCTGACCCGAACAGATGCCCTCACCCGGCACGCCCACCTGAACGGACGCCTTCGGGCCAAACGACCCGACCCGACCCGAACGGACGCCCTCACCCGGCACGACCAAACGACCCGACCCGAACAGACGCTCTCACTCAGCGCGCCCGACCAAACGGACGCACATGGGAGCAAACGACAACCGAGCCGCCCGGACGTGCACAAGGCACCCGGGCGATCACAACTTAGCAAATCTGACACGGGCGCCCTCAGGCCAAATGACCTGACCCGACCCGAATGGACGCCCTCACCCAGTACGCCCACCCGAACGGACGCCCTCGGGCCAAACGACCCGACCCGACCCGAACGGACGCCCTCACCCCAAGACGGCACCAAATGACCCGACCCGACCCGAACGGACGCTTCTTCCAACGATTCGACCACCCGAACGGACGCCTCACCCCGCACGACCAAACGATTCGACCCGACCCGAACGGGACGCCCTTCACTGGCAGACTAAATGACCTCGACCCGACCCGAATGGAAGCCCCCACCCGCACGCCCACCCGACCCGGACCCGAACGGCGCTCACTCGCACGCCCACCCGACTGGACGCCGGCCAAACGACCCGACCCGACCCGAACGAACGCCCTCACCGGCACGACCAAACGACTCGACTCCGACCTCGACCCGGGACGCCTCGCCTAGCACGACCAAACGACCCGACCCGAACGGGACACCTCGCCAAACGACCCGACCCGACCCGAACGGACGCCCTTGGGCCAAACGACCAGAACGGACGCCCTCACCCGCCACGACCAAACGACCCGACCCGAACGGACGCCCTCACCCGGCACGACCGAACGACCCGACCCGACCCGAACGGACGCACATGGGACCAAACGGCAAACGGGCCGCACGGACGTGCACAAGGCACCCGGGCGGTCACAACTTAGAAAATCTGACACGGGCGCCCTCCGACCAAACGGCCCGCCCGGACGGACGCTCACCCGCGTCCCGCCCGCTCTCGGACCGAACGGGACGCACATGGGAGCAAACGGCACCCAAGACCACATACGTGCACAAGGCACTTACGGTCACAACATAGCAACTGACACGCAAGTTCTCGCCCAAATGACTCTGAACCGAACGCGTTGGCCGGCACTTTTCACCCGGCGCGACAGGCGCGCCCGACTCGACCCAACGCGCTTTGGCTCCGGCACCACTCCGCCCGCCCGACCCGAACACGCTTGGCCGGGCGCCCTCACTCAGCGCGACACGGTGCGCCCGACCCGACCCGAACGCGTTTGGCCTAGCACCCTCACCCGACGCGACACGGCGCGCCCAACCCGACCCGAACGCATTTGGCCGGGCGAGTCGGGTGACCCACGACTGGGCGCCTCTGCACGAATTGCACGACAGTGCAGAAGCCATTTCGGGAGCGTCGGGAGTTGGAATTGAGTGCCGTAAATTGCAGAATGTGCGTATTGACGGGACGCATCTAACCATACAGTTGGGAAGTGGATTGGAAACACAAGTAGCTCAAGGGACCGTCTAAACTGATTTGTAGTGCCGATTTGAGTGACCCGGGTGACCCGGCAACACTTGGGCAGTTTTGTGAAGGATATTCCCAAGGTGAATTTTGATGATTGTAAATGATTGTTGTAGGCTATTTTTATGGTTGACAAGCCTTAGAGCTTGGTCAAAAGGCTAACTTGCCTTGCCAAGGAGTAGAAGTGGCTTCTGCTGGATTGGAACTTATTATTTCATATTTATGAAACGTACTATCGGATGGACTCATTATTAATAGGGATTTTCCCCTCCCTTGTATGTATGGGCGTACTTGTGGATTGATAATGATGTTTATGTTTATTTCCACATATCGAGAGAACATTTGGTTAACAACTAACAAGTGTTGCTAAAGGCATAGTCTATATACTTGAGTATTTGGAAAAAGAAAAAGTATGGTAGTGCCACACCCATTTATAGCGTGGTTGAAAGACACCGAAGGCATAGGGGCATGATAACCAGGCACACGGGCGGTCACAACTTAGCATTTTCGATACGGCCGCCCTCACACGACCCGACCCGAACGCGTTTCCTTGGGCGCCCTCACACGGCACGACTCGACCCGCCCTGACGAAGGCACAAAGGAGCAAACGGCGATCGGGTCGCACGAACGTGCACAAGGCACAGGGGCGGTCACAACTTAGCATTTTTTATACGGCCTCCCTCACACGACCCGACCCGAACACATTTCCTTGGGCGCCCTCACACGGCACGACCCGACCCGCCCGAACGAAGGCACAAGGGAGAAAATGGAAAACGGGTCACACGAACGTGCACAAGGCACACGAGCAGTCACAACTCAGCATTTTTTATACGGCCCCCCTCACACGGCACGACCCGACCCGACCCGCTTGAACGAAGGCACAGGGGAGAAAATCGGAAACTGGTTGCACGAACGTGCACAAGGCACGCGGGCGATCACAACTTAGCATTTTTTATATGGCCGCCTTCAGACAACCTGACCCGAACGCGTTTCCTTGGGTGCCCTCACGCCACCCAACCCGACCGAACGCATTTCCCTGCTCGAAGGTATGCATCCCATAATGCATCAAAATCAAGACCAGTCTCGATCTCAGTTCCTCAGTGAACCAGATACTGCAAGATCATTGTAGTATGAAGCCTCCAATGAATGAAACTCCATCATGAACTCCCATGCATCATCCTATCCAAAGCGTTGTCAAGCATACTTGTATTGCCCACGAGTGCCACCACAAGTTGTTCTAACCCTGCAAGTCATATGAATGTGCTCGTAGGCTGCTCATCCAACCAATGTCTTGTCGCTCAAAGTGAACAACGTCCATCAACCCATCTATAAAAGATCTCCATGTAGCACCAACAATCGATCATGCTCAACATATTCCTTCTTGACCCGAACGGACGCCCTCACCCGGCACGACCGAACAACACGACCTGAACGGACGCCCTCACCTGGCACGACTGAACGACCCAACCCGAATGGACGCCCTCACCCGGCACGACCAAACGACCTGACCAAATGGACGCACATGGGAGCAAACGGCAAACGGGCCGCCCGGACGTGCACAAGGCACCCAGGCGGTCACGACTTAGCAAATCTGACACGGGCACCCTCGGGCCAAATGACCCGACCCGACCCGAATGGATGCCCTCACCCGGCACGACCAAACGACCGGACCTGAACGGACGTCCTCACCCGGCACGACCAAACGACCCGACCCGAACGGACGCCCTCACCCGGCACGACCGAACGACCCAACCCGAACGGACGCCCTCACCCGGCACGACCAAACGACCCGACCCGAACGGACGCCCTCACCCGACACGCTCGACCAAACAGACGCACATGGGAGCAAACGGCAAACGGTCTACCCGGACGTGCACAAGGCACCCAGGCGGTCAAACTTAGAAAATCTGACACGGGCACCCTCAGGCCAAACGACCCGACCCGACCCGAACGGACGCCCTCGGGAAAAACGACCTGACCCGACCCGAACGGACGCCCTCACCCGACACGACCGAACGACCCGACCCGAACGGCCGCCCTCATCTGGCACGACCAAACGACTCGAACAAACAGACGCACATGTGAGCAAACGGAAAAGGGGCCGCCCGGACGTGCACAAGGCACCCAGGCGGTCACAACTTAGCAAATTTGACACGGGTGCCCTCGGGCCAAATGACCCAAGCCGACCCGAACGGACGCCCTCACCTGGCACGCCCACCCGAACGGATGCCTTCGGGCCAAACGACCCGACCCGACCCGAACGGACATCCTCACCCGGCGCGCCTGACCAAACGGACGCACATGGGAGCAAACGGCAAACGAGCCGCCCGGACGAGCACAAGGCACCCAGGCAGTCACAACTTAGCAAATCTGACACGGGCGCCCTCGGGCCAAACGACCTGACCCGACCCGAACAGATGCCCTCACCCGGCACGCCCACTCGAAAAGACGCCCTCGGGCCAAACGATCCGATCCGACCCAAACGGACGCCCTCACCCAACAAGACCAAACGACCCAACCCGATCCGAACGGACGCCCTCACCAGGCACGCCCACCCGAATGGACGCCTTCGGGCCAAACGACCCGACCCGACCTGAACGGATGCCCTCACTCGGCATGACCAAACGACCCGACCCGAACGGACGCCCACACCCGGCATGACCAAACGACCCGACCCAAATGGACGCCCTCACCCGACGCGCCCGAACAAATGGACACACATGGGAGCAAAGGGAAAACGGGCCGCCCGGACGTGCACAAGGCACCCAGGCTGTCACAACTTAGCAAATATGACACGGCTGCCCTCAGGCCAATCGACCCGACCCGACCTGAATGGACGCCCTCACCTGACACGTCCACCCGAACGGACGCCCTTGGGGCAAACGACCTGACCCGACCCGAACGGACGCCCTCACCTGGCACGACCAAACGACTCGATTCGACTCGAATGGACACCCTCACCTGGCACGACCAAACAACCCGACCTGACCCGAACAGACGTCCTCACCCGGCACGCCCACCTGAACGGATGCCTTCGGGCCAAATGACCCGACCCAACCCGAACAGACGCCCTCACCCGGCACGACCAAACGACCCGACCCGAATAGACGCTCTCACTCGGCGCGCCCGACCAAATGGACGCACATGGGAGCAAACGGCAAACGGGCCGCCCGACGTGCACAAGGCACCCGGGCGGTCACAACTTAGTAAATCTGACACGGGCGCCCTCGGGCCAAATGACCCGACCCGACCCGAATGGACGCCCTCACCCGGCATGCCCACCCGAACAGACGCCCTCGGGCCAAACGACCCGACCCGACCCGAATGGACGCCCTCACCCGGCACGACCAAACGACCCGACCCTACCCGAATGGACGCCCTCACCCGGCATGCCCACCCGAACGGATGCCCTCAGTCCAAACGACCTGACCCGACCCGAACGGACGCCCTCACTTGGCATGACCAAATGACCCGACCCGACCCGAACGGACGCCCTCACCCGGTACGCCCACCCGACCCGACCCGAACGGACGCCCTCACCCGGTACGTCCACCCGAACGAACGCCCTCACCCGGCACGCCCACCCGACCCGACCCGAACGGACGCCCTCACCCGGCACGTCCACCCGAACGGACGCCCTCGGGCCAAATGACCCGACCCGATCCGAACGGACGCCCTCACCGGGCACAACCAAACGACTCGACCCGACCCGAACGGACGCCCTCACCTGGAACGACCAAACGACCTGACCCGAACGGACACCCTTGGGCCAAACGACCCGACCCGACCCGAACGGACGCCCTTGGGCCAGACGACCCGACCCGACCCGAACGGACGCCCTCACCTGGCACGACCAAACGACCCGACCCGAACGGACGCCCTCACCCGGCACGACCAAATGACCTGACCAAACAGACTCACATGGGAGAAAATGGCAAACGAGCCACCCGAATGTGCACAAGGCACCCGGGCGGTCACAACTTAGCAAATCTGACACGGGCGCCCTCCGACCAAACGACCCAACCTGAACGGACGCCCTCACCCGGTGCCACACGGCCCGCCCGACTGAACGGACGCACATGGGAGCAAACGGCAAACGGGTCGCTCAGACGTGCCCAAGGCACCCGGGCGGTCACAACTTAGCAAATCTGATACGGGTGCCCTCGGCCCAAACGACTCGACCCGAACGCGTTTGGCCGGGCACCCTCACCCGGCACGACAGGGTGCGCCCGACTCGACCCGAACGCGTTTGGCCTGGCACCCTCACCCGGCACGCCCGACCCGACCCGAACGCATTTGGCCCGGCACCCTCACCCGGCGCGCCCGACCCGACCCGAATGCCTTTGGCCGGCCACCCTCACCCGGCGTGCCCGACCCGACCCGAACGCGTTTGGCTGGGCGAGTCGGGTGACCCACGACTGGGCGCCTCTGCACGAACTGCACGACAGTGGGGAAGCCATTCCGGGTGCGTCCGGAGTCAGAATTGAGTGTCGTAAATTGAAGAATGTGCATATTGACGGGCCGCATCTAACCGCATAGTTGGGAAGCAGATTGGACACACAGGGAGCTTGAGGGATGGTCTAAACTGATTTGCAGTGCCGATTTGAGTGACCCGGCAGCACTTGGGCAGTTTTGTGCAAGATATTCCCAAGGTGAATTCTGATGATTGTAAATGATTGTTGTAGGCTATTTTGATGGTTCACAAGCCTTAGAGCTTGGTCAAAAGGCTAACTTGCCTTGCCAAGGAGCAGAAGTGGCTTCTGCTGGATTGGAACTTATTATTTCATATTTATGAAACGTATTATCGGTCAGACTCATTATTAACAGGGAATTTCCCCTTCCTTGTATGTACAAGCGTACTTGTGGATTGATAATGATGTTTATGTTTATTTCCACATATCGAGAGAACCTTTGGTTAATAACTAACAAGTGTTGCTAAAGGCGTAGTCTATATACTTGAGTATTTGGAAAAAGAAAAAAGTACGGTAGTGCCGCACCCGTCTATAGCATGGTTGAAAGACACCGAAGGTATAGGGGCGTGACAACTAGGCGCACGGGCGGTCACAACTTAGCATTTTCGATACGGCCTCCCTCACACGACCCGACCCGAACGCGTTTCCTTGGGCGCCCTCACACGGCACGACCTGACCCACCCTAACGAAGGCACAAAAGGAGCAAATGGAAATCGGGTCGCACCAACGTGCACAAGGCATAGGGGCGGTCACAACTTAGCATTTTTTATACGGCCTCCCTCACACGACCCGACCCGAACACGTTTCCTTGGGCGCCCTCACACGGCACGACCCGACCCACCCGAACGAAGGCACAAGGGAGCAAACGGAAAACGGGTCGCACGAACGTGCACAAGGCACACGAGCAGTCACAACTTAGCATTTTTTATACGGCCCCCCCCCCCTCGCACGGCACGACCCGACCCGACCCGCCCGAACGAAGGCACAAGGGAGCAAATCGGAAACTGGCCGCGCGAATGTGCACAAGGCACGCGGGCGGTCACAACTTAGCATTTTTTATACGGCCGCCCTCACACGACCCGACCCGAACGCGTTTCCTTGGGCGCCCTCACGCGACCCGACCCGACCGAACGCGTTTCCCTGCTCGAAGGTATGCATCCCATAATGCATCAAAATCAAGACCAGTCTCGATCTCAGTTCCTCAGTGAACCAGATACTGCAAGATCATTGTAGTATGAAGCCTCCAATGAATGAAACTCCATCATGAACTCCCACGCATCATCCTATCCAAAGCGTTGGCAAGCATACTTGTATTTCCCACGAGTGCCACCACAAGTTGTTCTCACCCTGCAAGTCATATGAATGTGCTCGTAGGCTGCTCATCCAACCAATGTCTTGTCGTTCAAAGTGAACAACGTCCATCAGCCCATCTATAAAAGATCTCCATGTAGCACCAACAATCGATCATGCTCAACATATTCCTTCTTGACACTCCTCCATGATGCTCATAAGTGGGCACACAGTAAGTGCACCTGCATAATGTCTCCACATAATGTCCTACCATTCCCTCATGTCAATGTACATGACTTTGGTTGCCCATATGTCCATCAAGAGGAGACTCACCTCAACCCTAGTCACCATCATGTGTATAGTGTACAGGTTAAGTGCCCTCGGTCACTTCTACCATCATCATCATGGGTACTTCCTCCAAGGCTTCTCCCCCGCTAAAGGTGCACCAAGAGTTCCTTCTTGGTTGTAAGCCATGAAGAAGTCTACCCAGACAATGTGCCCTACCACCAAGGTAGTCCATGAGTCATGCCGGGCACCTAGTCAGTTTCCATGTGGCTAAGCATGACCGTATCTATCACAGAGATCATCAAGTTCCACCCTTGTCACGGGAATTTGAACCTACTAGAGCGAGGTCACAAATTTCCCTATCAAGGCCTACAACAGGAAATGCTCCCCTTGCTTCCCCAATGTACAAGGTTCCATCATAGTCATCCGAGGAAAGGTCCTCCATGGTATTGGAAAAGAAGTCATCTTCTTTCCCATCCCTGCATACGGTCCATCTCCCAGATGCTCAATTGAAACACGAGCCATGTCTTCATGAAGAATCTCTAAGCGAGTGTCCTCCGTCCTCATCAATGTATGCAATGCTTCCGATCCTGGTACTGCCTGCTCATAAAGTTCCTCCTCGATCATTGTCACTTCTGCAACATTTTCATGTGGTTCATCCCCCAATGCCTGCAATGTGCTTGGTCCAGGTTCAACTTGTTCCACGAGTTCTTCCTCGATCATATCTGCATCCTCAACATCCTCCCCAGAATCATCCATCACCGATGCTTGTGATGTGCTTGGCCCTGGTCCAACCTGTTCATCAAGTTCATCCTCGACTTCTACCACATCTGCAACATCCTTGTGAGAATCGTCCACCATCAATGCTTGTAATGTGCTTGGTCCTGGTCCAACTTGTTCATCAGCTTCTTCCTTGACTTCAATCACATCTACAACATCCTTTGGTTCGCCCATAGTGGGCTTCATGCCACCATGCTTCATCTTTCCAAGGTCTCTAAGCTTGAGAAGCTTATCAATTAACTTCCTTCGCTCTTCTTCCACCTTGTCCATTTCTGCTCGGAGAATCCTCACTTTCTTCATAAGTCGAAACATTTCATCTTTTCTCATGCCAGATGTCCTCCTCTTGCACAATGTATCAATGGTCCGACTCGCCTCATCAAACTCCTTTTCCACTTCCTTCGACTTCTCTTTAATTTCTTTGAAGTTCATTTCCAATGAAACAAACTCATCCATCAAGCTTCAATACCACCTGCAACGCTGCAACGGTATCCCCGCTCAATAATAATAATAATAATAATAATAAAGCCACAAAAATGTAGCTCTGATACCAACTGTCACGCCCTTATACCTGTGGTAGTCTCCCAACCGCTCTATAGACCGGTGCGGCACTACCTTATTTTTCTCTTTTCAAATACTCAATAAGTAGACTACGCCTAACTCAACACTTGTTTAATTAATCTTCCAAAGTGCTCCTGTGCGGAAATAAAACAGCAATAAACATCAATATCAAACCACATGAACGCCCATACATTCAAGGGAGGGGTAAATCCCGTTAATAAGTCTGCCCAGTATTATGCTTCAATAAATATGTACAATCTGCAATAACTATACAACCAAGCCTCGATAGACCATTTATGCTTCTTGCCAAATGTGCTTGTACGGGTCTAGCCTTAACAGCTTCCCAACAGTGCAAAAAATCCAAAGGAACCCCAAAATTCCCTTTCAGAACATGTTTCTGAAGTCTGCGCGAATTCTGGTTCGAGTGGGTCACTCGGGTCACAGACGCCCTCGGCACCCTGAACGCGTTTCCGCACGCGGGTCACCGGGGTCACGGTCTGCACGTGTTTCCTGAACGCGTTCAACCCGACCCGACCCTATTGAATGAACTCCATGCCTTCAAACACTGTTCCGCGCGTCCGGAACGCGAGCGCGCTACACGAACTCGACTCGACCTGAACGCGCCCGCCCTGAACACTATTCTCCACGCGTCCTGCAGAAGGAACCCGACTTGACCATGCACTAAACACTGCACTGCACGCGGCCTGCGGAAGGAACCCGACTCGACCTGTGGGTGAACGCCGAACGTGTTTTTACCTGACTCGACCCAGACTCCGTTTCCCTACTGCGGCTTCGCCCTCCACCCTCGACCTTCGCTCTGGCTCGAGCATTAGCTTGCCAATGGTGGAATCAGCAAGATGTTGATGTCCTTCTTTCTTTCCTTTATCATCCATCGCACGTCCTCCTTTCGTATGTGCCTTTTCCCACACATTGATTCCATGGGTGGGGCTTGATCCATATAAGGCCGACCCAGTAAACGCCCATAAAACCTTGGTTACGATGTGGCATTTCCTCCTTAACTTCGGCTTGCCACCACGGTCAGCCTATAAAACCTCCAAGCCAACACACGGCCATTTTTGGACGCGTTTATGCACGTCGCTCCTAAACGTCGCACGGTCACCATGATAACGTTGCATAGTAGCCGAACGATGTTTTCGTCTGTCGGCGCGCACGTCTAACCTTTCATCGTGGTTTTCATCATTCGTCGCATGTCCACCGAATGCTTCCAATGCCTTCCGTCGTCATCCTCGGCTCGTGGGTCTTACAGGGGCGGTTTCCGTCGTGGAGGGCATATAATTGGACGGTGTCCATTGAGCAGGGACATGGAAACCTTACATTTCACACAGTTGGGTGACTGTCATCACGGCGGGGCAAGGAAACCTGTCACGCCCCTAGACCTTCGGTGACCTTTCAACCGTGCTATAGATGGGGTGCGGCACTACCGTACTTCTCCTTTTCGTAATACTCAAGTATGTAGACTACGCCTTTAGCAACACTTGTTAAATTAGTTAATCAAATGTTCTTTCAATGTGTGGAAAAAATGAACATCACCATCACATCCACAGTGTACGCCCATACATACAAGGGAGGGGCAACTCCCAGTTAATAATGGGTCTGCCCGATAATATGTTTCATAAATACGAAATAGAGTATAAGTTCCAATCCGGCAAAAGACCCCCTTTGCTCTTTGGCAAGGCAAGTCACTTTTGTCCAAGCTTACAATGCTTGACAATCATTAACTAGCCCACAACAATCGTTTACAGCACTAGAATTCACCTCGGGAATATCCTGCATAAAACTGCCCAAGTGCTGCCGTGTCACTCGGGTCGGC